>CM061029.1:26684958-26939958 GCA_030763125.1 Hippophae gyantsensis | reverse complement strand
TATGCTTTTATCTCATTCGCGGCATGATCAAAAAAAAAAGAGACATATCTCGGGTTACCTAAACCAAGATCAAACAAAAAAGCCACAAAATTAACCACTCACCAAAATCCTAAAAAAAATGTACAATCTATACATGGGTTGACTCTCTAAAAAAATGATAGATATTGAAAAGTATCTTGAGAAAAAAATAGAGAGAAAGAATATATAGTATAATCTACATACTATGACCCATTGCCTACAAAGTTGTGAGTAAAGACTAATTACAAAAGAAAGATATAGGAAGTAATTCCCTAAAAAGTCATTGCACTTTCTTCATTTGTAAAAGGTATATATCTTGAAATTTTTTCTTAATGAGTTTGATTTATGCATGAAAATAATTTTTATATATGATATCTTTATAATTTATACATTTGATTCCTTCCATGAGATCAACGTCAAAATAACACTTTGAGCCTTTATTCTTTATACATATGTTAACATATTAGTTCATTTCTATACATCAACTCTTTCGCATATAAATTAGTATGAGTGTTTGAACCCATAGGATTCAAGAGGTTTTGAGAGTATTGACTTGTGAGAAATAGAGTCGGCCAATTCGATTTATGACACTGAAATTGGGTGAAATTAAATTTAAACATTTTGCATATGAAATACAAAAATAATTATCCACTAATTATTATAATAAATCATGATTGTTTAAAAAGATTAAAATAACTTATGCTTGAGATTTTAATTATGATCTTAAAGGAGATTAAAAAGTATGAGACATTTTTGTGATATGTTGTTTTCTTTTATTCTTAAAGCGTTAATTTTGATTTTGTTGTAATTTTAGTTTTTAAGTTGATTGTTGTTATTATTTCTTTTTAATTTTTACATTTAGTTCAATGTTTGTGGGTATCATTATCAAAACCCTCACGAGACTCAAACTCGCCCACTAGGGCAACCTAGGGGTTTAAAGGCTTGTTGCATAGGCTAAATGCAACACGTGTCAATCTACGGAAGTGATTTAGGATAGTTTAATTTTTAGTTTTTATCGCTTTCTTAAGGGACTAGCAAGAAAGTTTATGGATGAAGCGGTATCTAAAAAAGCACTAAAATAAACATGGTTTTATGTTCATTAATTGATTAAAAATAGATATATTTATATGTTTTATCATATATTTATATAAATTTGTCTTTTTCGGAATCACGGGTATTTTTATTGTTTTTCAGGTATTTTGGCTTAAAAACGCAATTTAAAGACTCAAAGAGGAATACTTGAAGCAATACATCACAAATATATTAATAAATAAGTGGGAAAAGGTCAACAAACATGGAAAAATTGGACAAAATGGATCGAAAAGGTCAAAAATGTCAAAAAGACGGAAATCGCGCCCCGCTGCCCAGCCGCGCGCGCAGCCCAGCGCCCCATGCCGCGCGCGCCCCATCGCGCGGGCACTGTTCACGCGCGCCGACCTGCGCGCAGCGACAGCCCCCCGCGCGCGCGCAGCGCCCAGCAGCCGCCCAGCCGCGCGCCCAACGCGTTTTTGACCCATTTTTCACGTGCAGCCGCCCCCATGACGTCATGCTGACGTCATTGATGACCTCAGCAGGTCCAAAACACGTTTTTATTTTTTTAATATTTTTTTAACATTTTTTTAATCATTTTTCTCTCCATCCTCACCTATAAATACCCCTTCCATTCACTTCAAAACACACCTCAAAACCTCACTTCTCTTCTTTCTTTTCTTCTCTCATTTCTTAGTTTTTGAGTTTTCTTTAGTTTCTTTCTTAGTTTCTAAGCTTTTCTTAGTTTTTCTCTTAGTTTTTAGTTCAATTCTCTTAGGTTTAGAGTTCTTCTCTTTTTGAGAGGAACTTGTAATGTTTTTGTAATAATTTAGATTTTTGATTCAATAAATGGAAGTGCAAATTCGGCTTGAGGTTTTCTAGCAACTAGAATAGCGTCAAGTTCAGAAGGATTTTATTTTCTTTACGCTTATTTTTATGCTTTATTCTTTACATGTTATATTTAATTTTGCGTGATTAAATTTAATCTGTACTACTGCTTATAATCATGATATAATAATAACGTTGTTATGCTTACAAATATTAAATAGGTGAAAATTTCTAAAAATGAATTGATTTTTATTTTTATTCAAGATTTTATATTAAGGATGTTAGAGAGAAATATATTATTTTTCATTACAAACTTAAATCTAGTTAGACTTTAAGGTTTAGTTATCCTGCCTAATTCTAGAGTAGTGCTCTTTTATTTGTTTAGTACAATCGCCCTTCAGAGTTAGAGTGAAGCTCTATTTCAAAAGTTTTTATAAGAATTATTATGTGGAAATGTATTGACAACATGTTTTCAATAGTGATTTTAAAACTTGAGACTTAGTACTCGGATAACTAAATTCTTAAGTTTAATTTGGACACCTTGGAATAAAGTTTAAATCGCCTAACTCACCAAAGGTGGCATTTAAATGGTTCATTTTCAATCTCTTAGAAAAAAGGAATTAATTTAATTAACCAAATTAGTTATCAACCCCACCCATAGGTGTTAATTGATTTGTTTAGTTAACAAAGAGTATCTAACCCCACCAAAGGTGGTATTCATACAAAAAGAGAGAATCAATAAAATATCAATTTATATCTTTAATAACCTAGATAATATGAGCAAGCATAATTAACTTAGTTATTATATCCATAAATACTCCACTAATATAAATGATAAAATTTGCATGAATATTTATTGAATCAGATTTATATTTATTTATTCAATTTGTATCTATAAGCTTTATTCTTTTTAGATTATATTTAATTAATCTGTATATATGTTTATTTTATGTTATTAGATTAGGAACACAAAAACCAAAACTATCGTGACAGGATGTTTAGGATTTAATTTCGTTTTTAAAAGTTTGAATAATAAATTAAAAACCACATACATTCCTTCCTTAGATCGACCTTGGGAGTATACTTATCATTTTCTACGAAATGATTCGTGCACTTGCGAGAGTTTTATAAATAGATGAAACCAAAGTAACGGGCAGGATCGGCGATGTCGGTTCTGCCCCGATCAATTACCACCTTATTACCCATATTGTCTCCATCTTAGGCTATATAGGTTTGAGTATGGATTATTGTTTCGGTTCATATTACCCATATTGAATGCTAATTGAGTGTTATTTGGACAATTATCAAACAAATGAGCTCCCCCAAAAAGGACACAGGACACCTATAAATCTTGGACTTTGTTTATACTTGTTGGTGAGTTTTGAGCCTTCAAAAGATTCATCAAAGATAATTTTGTGATATCATTTACCTTATGCACTCTGGCTATTCTCCTTATGGATATCATTTTGCTCATTGGCCATTGATAATTATTGCTAGCCATTTTATCAAGTAACTCATAAGCTTGATTGTAAGATTTAGCCCGCAAAGCTTCATTAGAGAATGCATCAACAATGGTTCTTGTTTGAGCATTGAGACCATTGTAGAAAGTCTTCGTTTGGATCTAATGAGCGATACCATGGTGAAGAAACTTTCTTAATAATTATTTAAATATTTCCCATGCTTTATATAAAAATCCCTTTCTCATATTGTTAATAGGAGGTAATGTCATTCCTAAGCTTGACATTATTTATTGGTGAGAAGTATTTCATCAAGAGTTTCTCTATCAAATCATTGCAAGTTGTAATGGTAATAGGTGGAAAAGTGTTTAGCTAAGCTCGAGCACGGTCTCGTAATGATTAAGGGAAAAATCTAAGCCTAAATGCCTCTTCAATCACACAACTAAATTTGAATGAATCTCCAACTTCAATAAACAATCTAAGATGAAAATGAGGATCCTAGATCTATTGGTAATCTATTGAATTGTCCAACTATTTGTAGTATTTTAAACATCACTAACTTTAGTTCAAACTGATTAGCATGAATGTTTGGCCTTGTAATACTTGGATTCAGCCCTTCCAATATAGGTATTGCATATGCATTCATAGCTCTATTCCTATCATCCATTAGCAGTATTTGGTTGTTCAAATTTAGCTTATTATTGTTTATTTATAATGAATTAGTCATTTCTTCCACTTGGGTGACAACTTCTTGTTTTCTTATTAATCTAAGAGTATGCTCCTTTTTGGGATTTAAAGCCAAAATTTCTCTTTTATGGACTTTGCTCATGCACCAAACTCAAATATGTTTCTAATAGTACTAAAAGAGATGTCAAAATTAAAAATAAATAAATAAATTTAAATTATGAAAAAAATAAAGAAAAATAACTAAAATAAATGAATAAATGAATAAATTAAAAGTAAATAACTAAAATAAAATAAAATAAAAATTAATTAATAGATTTTATAATCCCAATAACGGGGACAAAAACTTGATCGATATGAGTTATGTGTAATGAATATGAAAGTATACGTATCATAACAAGTAATATAATGATAAGAAAAGATCGTTCCTAGCATGTATCCCTCTCTTAAGTAAACTTCACACCATATATTAATTAATCTAATCACACTCTCATGTCACTTAAATTGTATACTATTTATTAAGTTCATCAATTATGGATCATATACTTAAGAATCATACACCTCTGCCTAGAAACTATGCATGTTATTTAATCAAGACAGACAATTAATTAAATAATTCTTTCAAATCTATTTATTTGTCTCTACATATTAATTGTTGGAAAAAAACTTAATATCATAAAAATCAGATTAAATAATATAATTAAATTGAAATCATAATTTGGGATAAAATATTAGAGCATCACATGTAGAAAATTGGGTTCATAAGACCCTTAGATTAATAAATTAGCTAGACATAATTTTGTTCATAAAACTCATATTTTTCATAAAGAAAGATATAAAAATTAATAAAAAAGGAAGAAGAAAAATAAATACAATCAATCTCTTATATTGTAGCACCGATGTCTTCTTAAATCTCCACCAAAATTGTATCTCCTTTTGAATTTTTTTATATTTTTCTCTTTTCTTAGCTCCAAAAATTAATAAAAAAATATGTAGTTTTTAGCTCATTAGAATTTATTGGGCATATAGGGGGTTAAATTAGGCTTAGGTGAAATCTGGACACTCAGTTTAGCTTTAGATAAAAGGTTGAGATGAAAAAAGGAAAAATTAACAATGCTGGCCAATAAAAATGTGACATGTGGTATGGTTGATTGGTCATGGTCAGCTTGCGTTGAGTTAGTTCCATATGGCATGCTATGATTCATGGTTAAGGATTACATAGCATCCTAGTGGGAAGAATGGATGAATTGTGTGATGTTGCGTGGCATGCCCATTGATCACACGATGATACACGGAACAAACATTGTGTCAAAATGTGGTACGGCTGGGCCACCCAGTGTACACGGTGTTTTGAAATTGACCCTTTTGCTTGCATGGAATCCATATGGCTTGCTTGGTCAGATCTATGTTTACATGCATCCACGTGTTGCCTTCTGATTGGTCATGCATTAAAAGATTCATAAAAGTTCCAAAATATTTAAAAATATATATATTTACTCTTTTCACTAGAAAGTTCATATTTTAATATTTTTAACCCAAAAAATACTACTTATTTAATAAAAAAAATATTAAGCAAAAAAATGCACTAATACCTCTACTTTCATGGAGTTATCAGTGTTGTCAAAATTATACCTAGATGATATATGTAAAACCTAATTTTCATATTTTGATACTATTTTGAAAAATATACCATTACTATATTGATCAATAATCAATTTTGTAGAAAACTTGAATAAAGAAAACCTCAATTTATTTTATAAAAATATTCACCTAAATTAATCTTCACAAACATAGACTAGATATGCTTAGATTTAATAAATAATCAATAGATTAAAAATAGCATTTAAAAATACAAAAAAAGATTAATCTTTATATAAAATTAATAAATACAAATAAGATCTATAGTATAATTAAAGATAGTTGAGTATGTCATGCTTCATAATTATGATCTTGCTCCTCAATGCATTTTTGAATATACAGATATCTTTTGTATTTTTTTATCTAAAAAACTAATAAAGATATGTCTATTATTTTTATGAATCTAACCTTTTTGGAAAAATCTATAAACTAAAGATTACAAAAATCAACTTTGACTGTTGGGAGAAACTGAACAAAATTCTAATGCATTTACGTATAAACTATCTATGAACCTAGAGGCAAGTAAAACATATTTATAGACTGAGACTAGCACTAAGAGCTTTGGACCAAGTAAATACTGGTGCATTGTGACCCAAACTTTCCACTACCGTGGCATGCAATATGTAACTCTTTGCCCAACTATAAAGAGAAAAGGTTATGTTGTGGCCCACTTAATACATGTTATGGCATACAAAGTATAACATGCCCAATGAATCATACATAAAGGAGTGCACCGCAGCACATAAAATCTTCGACTTGAATTATTTCTTTGCATCCCTTACATATTGGTTAATTCTTCATGTAATGTTTTCATGGCTTATTCCTTTAAGCTCTTAAAGTGCAAATTGAGTGCTTCAAGTGTTGATCTTTAGGTGTTGATAAATTTATACATTTGAAGCTAAGAAACCTAAAATACAATAGATCCCATGATTTCAAACATATAGATTTTATTCAATGATGATACAAACGTGCATTAATATATTTATTGCATTTAAGTGCAATAAAATCATGAAAATATTAGTGCTTTTTAAGAAGTTATTAGTTGGTTGATAACGGGCACTTCCTTCGAATTTCTTCACTTAGAGGCAACCTTACACTGACTTATTTTATATGTGAATGACCTTCCCATCTTTGGTCATACGTGCTCATCAAAGCTCTAGGTTTTATTCAAGGTTTTTCATTAATATTGGAAACTTTAAGGCCAGATGGCCAATTTGGATCAATATTTTATTTACTTTGGCAAGAGGGTTAAGATAATGTCTTTTTACTTTGGTATATAACTAGGATGCACATAGATGGGTTATTTATTTTCTACTTAGGTGTCAATATCTTTTAGGAGACCCCATGAAATTATGGGTTTTAGGGGTTGGCTAATAAAATATATGCAAGGATTGAATTATGGAAAATTATCACTCTTTTTGGCAGGGCGTAAATGATTGATCTTCGATCATTCATAGTATGTTTCTCCATTCTTCTAGATTTATAAATGGCCAAAATCAGTCTTGGATAGTCTAACATATACCATCCATAATTTTCTTTAGTCAGGAAAGATAAATAAACTTACATTGGTCTAGGTTTCTTAGAGGGATTATTATCGCCCACTAAAGGAAGGAGGTCTCAAATTACGATACCTCAATATTTTAATTAAGTATATGCTACTTGGATAGTGAGGAATCTCTATAGAGCTATTATGTTTGCTCTTCCATCTAGTTGGGTTTATGACCTCATTACTTGAACCTTTTGAAGAAATCCAGATGGTTAGTTAGCAAGAACTCTATAATTTAGTTTTGGATTGACAATTGGCTAGGCACTCCACTAATTGAAAGGATGAACAACCCCATAGTGGATACACTCAGCCATTCTTGAGTATGAGATTATACAACTAGATGGATGGCACCTGCTAGAGTCTTTTAAGGAATCCTACCTAGATATTGCTTTGGATATTTGATTGATAAATTTTAGAATTGGTGTAGATAATAAAGTTTGGATATATTTAATTAAAAGAGGAGTTAAGAACTAGCAAAGCTTATGATTTACTAAATGTGTCAAGGCTATCTCGCCTCTTTTATACCACACTTACGGTTTATATTACTCGGACGAGTTATTTAGAATAAAATTCCCCTGGGTTGCTAGTAAAAGAAGAGAGGATAGTTCTTCCCTTCCAGATACCCCTTGTATGGCTTAGTGGAGAAAAAATATATCTCACCTTTTTTTAGTATAATTTCGCAGGTGCTTTCTAGGATCTTTTATGCTTCTTCTTTGGTAGGCGACTGCATATAGATTCTTCCATCCTTGATCTATAGATAGTTACAATGGCAACTAAATTTGGGTCACATATAATTTTTTTATGAAAAATATGGATTATTTATATCATCTGGGTGATATAGACAACTTGAAATGCTTATCATTTTGGGGACAAAAAAATAACTAAGATTTTTACCTTTACCATAATTTGGAAATTTACTCATAAGGTGGGTATATCATAGTGCGGTTTTATGAGAAATATAGTAGATAAATTTCAAGTGCTTAGACCCTTATGCATAATAGGTTTCCCATGAAAGGCTCCGTGGATTTTAGAGTGGATTTAAATGGTGCCACATTTGGGATGGATAAAAGTTAATAAAGATGGTACTATTTTTGAATCACCAAGCATGTTAGGATGTGCCGGTGTTTTTGGGACCTCAAGAAAATTTTTTAAGGGATGTTTCTAAATTTCGTTTGGGGTCTCATAGAGTTGCCAAATTTGGATAAAGGAAACTTTGGATAGGGTTGGAATCATTTTATGTTGTTACTCTTTTTCGGACTGGGTCATTTTCTATGCCATGGAGATGGTACTCTGCTTGGGCTAATTGTGAAGAGAAAGTTGGTCATATAGAGTCTCATTACTTCTTTATTTATAGAGAGGGTAATGACGATAGTATATAATGACTTAGTGATGGAATGCTCCATCATTTGTATCCCTTTGTATCTTTTTTATTAATATTTAACAATACTTGTAGTTGAGAGGTTAAATGAGGAGGGCGTTATGGAAATGCCAACCTAGTGTGTCTGTCAGGGCTAACCTTTTATAAAATAATTATACAATTCCCTACATCAATTTAAATAATAAAATCAAGGTATTAAAGTTGAAGTTTATAATTTATGACACTACTAAATGGATATCAATCACAAAAGATATGTTTTCTTGAAAATATTGTTAAAACAACTATACAAGATAAAAACTAGAAAAGAAAAAACAATTATTGCTATTTATATTATAAAATCTTGATAGGAAAATTCAATAGGATAAAACCATAATGAAAGAAAATGAGTAGAGTAAGTAATTAATTATGCTTTCTAGATAACAAAAACCTAGTATGAGATATAGAAATTCCAATCTTTTCTATCATCTTCCCAAATTTGAGGTCAAAGTTATTTATTAAATAAATTCTTACCTCATTGCATTTTGTGAATGTTTACATTTCCATTCTTCTAGGTTTGTAAGCAGAAAGGTTTTGAGTTAAATCCTTAATTTTATCTCCCTTAATATATTAGTCTTTCATTCTTAGTGATCCAAGTAGTTGGTATTCATCATATATGGTGGATTATCCTTGACTAAAAAAGGTTTACATGCATCCAAAAATATGTTGAATCTATAAGCATAAATTAAATATTGTTTTATAAATCATGAATGAGTAATGCCAGGTGCAAAATCGAGGGGAAGAAATATTGAATTTTTAGAACTCACCTTGATCTCACACATTAACCGAAATAGGTAACCATGTAATAGTTTAAAAAAATAAGGAAGGGGGAAGAAATGGTCGAATATATTAAACAATTCAAGCAAATAGTTTAATAATCAGTAGACATGGCATCAACAGCATAAAGATATAGAAAGAAAACATGTGATAGACATAAAGCATTAATGGAAGATAACAAGAAAGAAAGGCTTTCTAGTCATAATTAGATCTTCCTATGTATGAATATATTCAAATGAAATTCTAATTGTACTAACAAGACATGAAATTATACAAATAAAAAAATATAGCATGGTATGCCCATATAGGATCCACATCTATATGGTAAGATCTACATGTTGCTTAATACAATAGTTTGTGAAAGAACTCGACCCCTGAAACACAACCAGGGTAAAAAGATACTGACTCCTTAAAGACTCACCTCCCATACACAAGTAGTGGAACAAAAAAAGGAAGGGGATATATTGGATAAAATAAATATATATAAGATAGAATAATACCACACATATAAATAGAGAAAGTATGAAAATAATAAGAAAGAAAGAAAAGCTTTCAAATCAAAATTAAAGTCTCATATGTAATTACGTACTTGATTAAAATGATGATTGTACTAACACATGAGTGGAGCATACAAACACAGTCACATAATGAGGAAAACCCACGTAGAACCCCTACCTACTTGCTAAAATATTCATGTTGTTATTGGAAACCACTCGGTAGCAAATAATTCACTAAAATAGAATAAATAGATACAAATCGATAAAAGTATAAATGTAAATACCTCAGTTAGTCGGGACCAATTTTCCCTAATTGCCTATTGCTTCCCTTGTATGTTTCCTCTACAATAACTTCAATCAGCACATGAATTTAGCTCTCATGTGGAGCCAACACCGCATGCAGTAGTGTAATCATCCACCAATGATCAATAATGCAAAAAAATAAGTTATCACCTATATCACAACCCACTACCAAAAACCATCTTAAGTACTCACCACTTAAGAGCTTGGTATTTCTCTCACAAATACATATCACAAACATTGAATAACACTCAAGGTAATTTGTGAAATGGAATAAAAAACACCAGAAAAATTTGACAACAATTGGATTTTCTAATTACTTAATAATAAAAGAGAGGGTATTTATAGAAAAACAATTAGTTGTTTAAGAGCCTAATTGACCCTCTTGTTGAACCTACTGCAGTGAGGGTAACACACTACCTCACCAAGGATAGTAGCCATTAGAGCCTTGTCAACCAAAGTAGACGAGTGGTAGGCGAATAGGTTAAGTGATCCCACAAAAATGTGAATTTTTGTTTTCAAAAAATGTGAAGTAATTCACAAATACCCCAAAAAGGAAACAAAATCACAAACACTCCACCTAGTATAGACACTACAAAAATCATCCTTGTGGTGTGTGTAAACACACTTACATATAAAGTGTACCTAACTAAGTTTGTTTGTTCATTACTATTCATTGGTAACCAACCTTACATAGAGAAAAACAATACACTAAGTAAAATAAAATAGACTCCGTATTGTGCTTACGAGAATGCCAACAAAGACACAAAGAACTTATAAGACTTACACCTTAGCAACAAGAAATTCATTATGTAAAGTAAATCAAAAATTCCCCATCTAAGGATGATATTAGCTAATACCTCTCATAGTTGGAGCACCATGCTCAACTATACTTAAAGGTATTTCTTTTGTAGTCTACACAGTAACTGTGATCTCATTACCAAGTTTGGCTCTTCTTTAGATTCTCACCACTAAATGATTTGAAAACCTAAGGTAAGAGCAATCCTATGCATGTGCAACTATATACAAACTAAGTCTTGATTTTAATTCAAATTTTAATTAACCTAACCCAAAAATGATTTTTCAAAAACATTTGAAATATCACCAATACCAAAAATCATTCAAAGTATTGATGATACATGAAAAGGTCCATAATCTGATACACACAGATAAGGATATACAGACTCTTAATAGCCTTATTCCCACAAGTAGCGAACAAAATAATAGAATGAAAGTAACACAAGATGATTGAGCATGCATAATTGAGCATGCATAATACAAGATATAATGAGGTAAACCCATATAGAGACTGTATCTATATAGTAACGTCCTCGGGTCACTTAAGGTAACCACTTAGTAACAAACAATTCACTAATCAATATAATAGTTGTAACTCTAAAAGAAATAAAACCAATATTACCTCTATATTTGGGACCTCTGTCTTAACTACCTATTGCTACCTTTTCTTACTTCTTTTGTAATGACTTGGTTCAACACATGAACCCGATTGTCCTCCATAACCAATACCACTTGATATGAGTGATCAAATAAATAGAACAATAATATGTATAATCAATTGACATGACTTTTAAATACTACTAACACAGAAAAGTATTCTAAAATGCCAAGGGTGGTGGTGAGGTGCCAAACATTTACTTTTTTGTTTCAAAAAATACCGAGTAATATCTAGAAATATCCACACCCAAAATAAGCCAAAAACTATGAGTAAAACTTTTGGCTCACTCATATGCTCACTTGCCAAAAACCAATACTCTATGTAGTATGCATACTTTAAAAACCAACCTTATGGTGTGTATAAACATGCTTGTATAAAACGTGTACCTAACTTTAAGCGTGTGTGAATTATTGATCCACTATAATCGACCTTACATAGAGGAACATAAATACACTATGTAAAATAAAGCACACACCATACTTTGTACAAGGGAAGATAACACACAGACACAAGAAAAATAGGAGTTACATTCTTTCCCTTTTGCTTTCTGTGTCAAAATACTACACAATTAGAAACAAAAACTCAAAAAATATGAGATGATGATGAAGATATCCTAAAGTTGTTTATTTTCCATGAAACAATAATAACACACACCAAAAGCCAAAACACATACCTTCCCCAAGTGCATCTATATTATATGCTCCATCTAACTTCCTAAATCAACTCATCCAATCTCTGTCTCTATGAAACATGAGGGTTTCAACACCACACTAGAAGCATGAAGACTTCACTTTACCCCTACAACCTACACACAATAACAAATACTCACCCATGAACATATCATGTAGACACACTGTGTGGTCTAACTATACACTATTGTGTTACCCTTTCATAGGTACACAACGATAGGCATAAATAAAAGCATTAAAGAAAAACACCTCTAACTTCATGTAGCACCCCCCCTAAATGCATATAAGTGAGACAATAATATGTAGTGAAATCTTACAGTCACAACCCATGCAATTCATAACATGGCAATAAACACATACTTGTGTATAGAAAATTATTCTCCTTTTTTGACATAGAAAGTGAAAGGAACACCACTATATGACGAAGAAAAGGCATACAAAATTGAGATGAGAAGAGATTGTAGACTAAGCAAGTTAAATGAACAAGAGTGAATTTAGATTAAACAATACAATTTAAGTAAACATTCATAGGGCCATTAATCCATGATGCATTCAAGTAGGAGTATGACTATAAAATTGATTTATGCTCAGTATGTGCTATACAAAACATGTTTACTTTATATGTCATAAAGAAATGCTTAAGTGAAACAAGAAAATGGAAATATATACTCAAATTGAACTAAACTTCCTACATCCACAAGTAGCTACTCTCTCCATTAATGTAAGTGCAAGCTCCAAAGAAATCAAAATGTCTTCCAAAGCTTGTAAAGATAGGGTGAGATTTGGGTAAAAGAGAAGGAACTTTTAAGCAAATGCACACCTTTAGCCAAACAAACTTTCAATTTAAACACAGAGCACGTAACCAAAAGAGGTTATAGTTTAAATAGAGAACCTTTTTCTTGTACCTCTCTAAATGAAGAAATTAAAAATTTCCCAAATAGAGGAACTACTTCATTAGTTATTTAACAAATATTCATTAAACAATTCTTTTTCATTTTCCTTTTTTATTTCTTTCTTTCTACACTATATATATATATATATATATATATTTCTCCTTTTTCGTTTTCTTTCTTTATCATTTATCAACTTTCTTTACTCGAGAGAAATACAAACAATCCGAAAGCAAAAGTATTCAACAAGGAAAAGTTGAAACTAAACAAAAAGAGTGCTAGGTAAGTGTGATTTATTATTTATGATAGTGAAGTAGGTGTAAAGAAATAAAAGTATAACAAAAAGGCTTAATAGGGGAATTTGAGGATAAGTATAAAAGTATGGCGAGAAGGATCATATGGTTCAAAGAAGGGCTTAACCATCTTTCTATCTAAGTAGTACCTATGATTTCACCTCGAGAGACACTACACATAGATTCTAAAGCTTGTAAGATTCATACAAATATGAACACACAAACTTCTCAAAGCATCCATATAAATTCACAATGTTAAGACACGAGTATAAGAAACAAATCATTTTAGAAGAATGTAAGAATTCATTCATGCAAACGCTTGAAGAAATACACATATCAAGATAGCCTTATTTCAATTTAAAACAAAGGCACGTTAGTAGCAAAAAAAAATAATGGTTCTTGAAAACAAGTTCAAAACTCAAGAAGAAAGAAGGTATGTCTAACAAAGCAAGTCTCTCAAGGTCAGAGACAATAACTAATAGCTTTTTTAAGGTATTCTAGCCTTTGAAAATTTGGAGTTTTAGTGAGAATATCAGCAAGTTAGTGATCAATACTTATATGTTATATGATCAAGGTGTTTGATTCAACAAGATCTCTTATAAAATGTTGATAGATATCAATGTGTTTGGTTCTTGAATGTTGGTCTAGATTCTTTAAAATATAAATATCATCGGTGTTGTCACAATGTAAGAGAAGATCTTTAACTCAAATTCCATTATTATTTAATATTTGTTTCATCCAAAGTAATTGAAAGCAACACAAACTAGTAGCAACATATTTAGCCTTAGTAGTTGAAAAAGAAACTGAACCCTAATTTTTACTATGCTAGGAGATCAAGGAATTTCCCAAGTAGAAATTGCCACCATAAATACTTTTTATATTATCATTACATCTTTCCCAATTAGCAAAAGAGTCTTTAATCATCTCCACCTTAGTATCTCTAGGGTATCAAATACCAAATTCTAATGTACGCGTGACATATTTAATAATTATTTTGATAGTAGCTAGATGTTATTCTTTGGGGTTAGCTTGGTATCTAGTACATACTCCAACATTGAAGGAGATATCAGGGTGGCTAGCCATTAGATATAGAAGACTTCCAATCATGCTCCTGTACAAGCCTACTTAAGATCCTTGGTTGAAGAGTCTTATGTTGTTTTAGAGTTATACTTATATGGGTTCGAGTAGATGAGGCATTATCCAACCCAAAACTTCTTAAATAGATCTTTGGTATATTTTTCTTGTGAGAGGAAGACACCATCTGTCATTTTTTTATTTTTAAACCAAGAAATAATTTTAGTTCACCAACTAAACTCATCTCGAAATCACTTTGCATGGTAGTGGAACTTTTTTGAGCTAGATCATCTTTAGTGGAACCAAAAATAATGTCATCAACATAGATTTAAGCAATAATGATCTCTTCTTGAATCCTTGAGACAAATAAGGTTTTGTTACCACATCCTCTAAGAAAACCGTTATTGAGGAGAAACTTAGTGAGATGTTCATACTAAGCAGAAGGAGTTTGTCTCAATCCATAAATAAAGTTTTTAGTTTCATAAATTTATTAGGAAAGAGAGGGTCTTCAAAACCTTTTGGTTGTTCCACATTAACTTCTTCTTTGATGATTCCATTTAGAAAAGAACTTTTGATGTCTATTTGTTATAGTTAAACCTAAAGAGGCTACCAAGAACAAGAAGTAGTATAACAAACTCAAGATGAGTAACATGAGTGAAGCTTCTCCAAAGTTTATCCCTTCAATCTGGATATACCCTTGTGCAACTAGATGATATATATTTCTAGTAATGACTCCATTTTCATCTTCTTTGTTCTTTTATAACTAATGAGTAAGAACAACATGTTTGTTTGAAGGTCTATGCATAACATACCAAACATTATTTCTCTTAAATTGGTTAAGTTCTTCATACATAGAATTGACCCAATGTACGTCCTACATGGCTTCTTTTACATTTTTAGGAAGAATAGTTGAAATGAAACACATGTAATTCAAAGTCTCATGCAACTAATGTCTTGTCTTAAAACCTCCTTCTACATTACCGGTGATGTTGTTAGTAGAATGAGATTTCTTTTCCAACTTAGGAAGAGACAAATCTTCTTGATCACCATCTCTTTCATTCTTAGAACTTTTAGGAGGGTCAACATGAGTTATTATTGGATGAGTCTTAATATTATCAGTGGCACTGTCTGAAGAACTCCAGTCACCAAAAATATAATTGTCATATGATTCAACAAGTTTAGTAGCACTATAGTCATCAATCACAACATTGATAAACTCTATGATGGTAGATAACCTTAAATTGTAGACCTGATATGCACGATTGTTGCTAGAGTATCCTATGAATATTCCAAGATCACTTTTAGCCTAAAACATGTTTATATTCTCTCTATCATCTAGAATATAGCAAGTGCTACCAAACACCTAAAGAAGGATAACATTTGGTCTCTTTCCATACATAAGTTCATACAAGATTGATAAGTATCTGGTCTCATGAAGCAATGATTCAATGTATAGCAAGCAGTATTAACTACCTCTTTCCAAAAGTGCTTTGCCATATTCTTACTAACCAACATCACCCTAGCCATATCTTGAATTACCCGATTTTTTTCTTTCACAATCCCATTTTATTGGAGGGTCTTGGGAGTAAAGAACTCATGTTGGATACCCATTTCATCATAGAAAGCACTAAACATAGAATTTTCAAATTCTCTACCATGGTCACTTTTGATTATAATGATAGTACATATGGATTCAAATTTCTCATTTTCTAACTTGATACACAAGGTCTTGAAATGATCAAAGTCTTTGGATTTTTCTCTGAGAAGCAACACCCAAGTATATCTAGAAAAATTATCAACAATAACCAACATATACTTTCTTGCTCATATATTGGGAGTTTAAACAGGACCTATAAGGTCCATATGAAGAAGTTAAAGAGGTCTAGTGGTAGATAAGTGTTGATTCTTCATATGTTGACTCTTACTTTGTTTATCCTTCTGAAATGGACCACAAATGTGTTCGGATATAGAGGTGATAGAAGAGAGACCCCAAATAAATTCTAGATTTGGGATTTTCTTCAACAATTTATAATTAACATGCCTAAGATGTTGATGCCATAATTATTTGATGCTCAAACTTAGGTTGTTACAAAAAATTCAAGAGGAGTTCATACATAGTAATAGTTACCCTCAGATCTAGTAACTCTGATTAAAGTTCACCCAACTCATCATACACAATATAGTCAATTTCAGTAAACTTTATGGTGTGTTTGTTGTCACAAATTTGGATGATGCTAATAAGGTTAGCCTTGAGTCCTTACATATAGAGCACATATTTGATATGAAGGATACTAGGGCACTAATAGATCATCTACCATAGATCAATGCCTTATTAATATCACCAAACACAACTAATCCATCATTAGTGAGAGTTAAATTGGTGAAGAAGTACTTATTATTGGTCATGTATCTTCAGAAGCCATTATCGAAATATGAATATCTATAAGTATGAGCCTTAAAGGCAATGTTAACCACACTGCAATTTAAATCTTGAATATATGTACCAAAATTTATTTAACATGACTTAACATATCCCCATTATAAGTAGGAGACTCATTTTGAGAGATAGTGGAGGCGAGATGATCTGAGTTACAAGAAATAGGGGAAAGAGAAGAGCTCTAAGCACTCATAAAATCATTTGTGGAGTCATCATTAGAAATATCAATGACAAAATAATGTTCTTGAATAGTGGTCAAAGTAGAATAGGAAGGATGGGCATCTTTAAGTTTTAATAATTTCTTCAAACATGTATCTCCAAGAGACAACTTATTTCCAATTTCAATAGCTTTTGTAATTTTTCTCTCGAAGGCGTACTATTGAAGATGAAGAATTTCAACCATTTCTTGCTTTTATAGAAGGCTATATTAAAGAATGAATTTATTAGTGTCAACTTCAACATGAGCCTGGCGTCTGGTCAGCTCAGCATCACAGTCTTCAAATAAGGATTCCATAAAATTTTAATTACAAGAATACACAAGTGTGCGTTAATCTTGGATAGTTTTCATCTCTCTATCCTGAATTGCTTTCTCAAGATCACTTATCCAAGTGAGGCACTTTTCATTATCCTATAACAGAATTTGGAGAGACTTAATATGATTGTCTAGACTTAATTTCAAATTGTTCACAAGTTTATCACTGTCCAAAATAAGGTTGAGCAATTGATCCAAAAGATTCAAAAGTTCCTCTTTTTTTCAGAAATATCATTATGGATCTTGTTCATAACCTTTTTTAACTTTAGATTGTCATACATAAGTTCGTTACAAAAATCTTGTAGAGGGAAATGATTATTTTCATCACTATTAATGCAATAAGAAGTGCTAGATGGAACATTCATGGAGTGAGAATCTAAAAGAACATTTCATTCAAGAGCAACAACCTCTGTCTTTTTTGAAAAGGAAATATAAGTATAGGAAGTGTATCCATCATATTTATTTTCATGGAAATCCTAAGCTTCCTTAACTATCGTAAACTTGTTCATAATAGTAGAATCTTCTGAGGTAACTGACTTAATAAGAAGGTGCAATCCTTGGCAATTTGAATTTCTGAGTTGAAATTCTTCTTTACCCTAAACATTAATAGGTTTGGATTAAAAAACTAGTCTTAGACATATATAGGACATGTCTAACCGTCCTTAATTAAAGACCAAACACCATTGTTGTTAGATCTCAAGTGAACACATTTGACATCTCTAGTAAAAGTATAAAAGAAACACCATTGCACTTAGGTTCTATACTAACCAACCCTTGTCTATCATCCATTATAAAATATTTGAAAGAATTTAACACATAGAAGTAGGGGAAAAGGACCAACACTAGAGTGGTTAAGCCAAAATCGGGTGTACCTACTCTGATACCAATTGAAAATGTCCATAACTTGATACACATAGGTAAAGAGATATAGATTCCTAATAGACTCATCCCCATAAGTAGTAATCAAAAGTACAGATTAAAAGTAGAAAACTCAATAGAAGTAGTACCAGTATAATATCTAAGTAGTAGATTGCATCCAGAGTAAAGTATATTAAAAGTCAGATAGGAAGTTAAAAAACGTTCTAGTTAGAATTTAAATAACCATACATTTATCATACATAATTTAAACCTAGAATATACTAGCACCAAAATTGATCATGTATAACACAAGATATTACGAGGTAAATCCATATAGAGACTATATATCTATGTGGTAATGTGATTAGATTTACAACTCTGAAAGAAATAAAACCAACATTACCTTTATTAGTTGGGACCTCCATTGTAACTACCTATTACTACTTTTGCCTACTATTTTTTAAATGATTGAATACACGAACATGACTATCCTCCATGCCCAACACCACTGATGTGATGTGATTAGATAGCAAACAAAAATAATGTGTACAAGCAACTAACACAACCTTTGAATACTATTCTCACACGATTTTGCACTCACACTAATGTATCAAAATTATAAATATAATTAGTGAATATGAAATTCCAATCAATGAAAATTTTAATAGAGTTTTCACAGATTTTTTGAATTAATTTAGAATTAATGAAAATGGGTATTTATAGCAATCGACCAACCACTTTGTTGGCCACCTTCCTAACCATCTCACAAAAGGTAGTGGTTAGGGTGGTAGAAAGGTCCATGGGAAAGGTGGTGGTGAGGTGCCAAAAAGTTACTTTTTTCAATTTTAAAAATTCCTAGTAATAACTACGAATACCCACACTCTAAATAAGCCAAAAACCATGAGAAAAAATGTTAGCTCACTCAAAAAAAACAACACTCCACCTAGCATGCACACTATGAAAACCAACCTCATAGTGTGTGTAAACATTCTTGCATAAAAAATGTATCTAATTATGTACATGTGTGAATTACTGATTTGCAGTAGCCAAAATTACATAGAACATAAATACATTAAGTAATATAAAACAAATGTCATGTTTTGTACATAGAAAGTCAACACATAAACATGAGTGCAATTAAACTTACAATACATAATTTAGAAAGTAATTTCAAATTAATAATCTTGAGCTTACAAACTATAATAGATTCCCCGCAATTTCTAATTTATTTTCTCTTTCTAGTATTTGTAGAAAACCCTTGGGCTACTAGGTAGCTGATGAGTGCTTAAAAGCACTAAATATAACATGATTTTATGCATTTTAAATATTAAAATAGATTTGTATTAGCATAATTTTATCATCCTTTTAGTGAAGTAATGTTTTTGGAATCATGGGTATGTTTTGTGATTTTTTAGGTATTTATTGTTTCAAAATTGTTTTAACTGATAAACACTTCAAGAAAAATACCTAAAAGCTATCCATTGCAATCATAGAGTATAAAAGACTAATATATGTAAACCTTACATATGTTTCAAACCATTATAAGAGGGTGAAATACAAAATATTTTTTAGAAACATAGCAACACTCGTGCCACGGTGAAGGTTTATGTATACTGGGGTGAGAGGAATTTGGATCCAGATTAAAAATGTGTATAGGTTGGCAGATGCAATGGCACCAAGAAATGCAAGTCGCATTGCACAATCCTATATTCTACTTTTTTTATCTCTTTTGTATCGTTTTCTATTCAATATAAACCTCTTCACCTCTCATTTGTAAATCATCCCTTTTCTTCTCAACTCTCTTCTCTCTCTTTAAGCTTTATAGCTTTTCTTTAGTTTTTAGATTTTAGTTCTTCTATCATTTTGAGAGTTGAAATTTTTTAATGTTTATGCTATAATAAGTTAGACTAGGTTGATCACAATAAAAGTGGCACTAAAAGGTGTTTTTTCGGATAATCGATTTGTACAAGAGTTTTCTATAATAATACAGATGATGCATTAACTGTAATTGTATTTCATTTATAGCTATAATTTGATGTATCTATTTGAATGTTATATTTAATATATTGGCCATTTACTAAATTGAGTATATCTAGTTAATTTTAGTTATATTGTTATATTTATGTAATATTTAAGTAGGTGAATATTTTTAATAACAATTAAAATATAGATTATTTTTTATTCAAGAATTTTATAAAAATAAAATCTATTAGAGATAGTATTAGTTTTAAAATATGAAATTGGATTTTAGAAACATGAATTTGAATTTGATTTAGAGTGGTACTCTTTTATCTTTAATTTATATTAATTGTATAGTTAGAGTGAAAACTCTATTTCAAATATTTTTATAAGAATTATTATTTAAAAATATATTGATGATATATTTTTAGTAATGATTTTAAAATTTAAAACTTAGTTCTGAGATTCATTGATCTAAAAACCAATTTAGAAAGCCTGAATAGAAGTTTAAAGTTGTTGCCCACCATATAAATAGTTTGATAATTTATTTGAAATAAGCATAATTTAATTAGAGATTAATTTATTGGCTTCACCAAAGATGACAAGTTAAAGTTTACTTAATAAAGAATAACGACTCCACCAAAGGTGTTATTTAAACATATAAGAAATGATCAATAATATGAATTTATATATCATTAGCATAATTAATTTTAGCAAACATAATCAATTAGCTAAATATCCCATTAATTCTCTATTGATTAAATGAATTGTATATTTTTCGTAATTTGTGTGCACTTAATCATTCCTTTATCTTTAATTTCATGCCCTTTGTTTAGATATTTTAAAAATCCAAACTTTGTGGTAGAATGTTTAAGTTCAATTTTCATTTTTAAGAATATATTGAATTATTTAAAAATCATGACATTCTTCTTTAGACCGATCTTTGAAGTATACATTTCACTTCTTACAAAGTGATTCATGCACTGTCAACTTTTTTATAAATACAAAACTTGAGCATCATTACCTCAGTGACCTAGTCAACGAGCCCTCAGTGATCACATCTATGAGGGTAATGACCACTATGGTGAGGATAATAGTTGCAATGCCTCACTTACCTATCCCTAACTATATTCCCAATGACCTTGATAACCACGTCGGTGAGTTCTAAAAATATTGTTTTTCTTTGAAAAACTCATCCTATAATTTTTCAAAAATATCCACAAGTTAATACAAAATAACCCAAAGCATAATCACAACCTAACATGTCAGTTTAAATGCTCTCAACCATTAATGGTGTGTGTAACATACAACAATGTATCTCAACTATGAGAGTATGTGCAACACTTAATTGTTAGTAATTAACCATACAAAAAGGAAAACAAAACATTAAGTAAAATAATACATATTTTTCATATTTTACACACATAAATGTCAACAAAGACGTGACAAAAAAAATTGGCATGAGATATCAGACATGAAAAATTCCAATCTTTGGTACCATCTCTCCAAAAGTAGAGTTCATAAGTTATTTGTTAATTAATTCATTGAATTCTGTGAATATCTACTTTTGCATTCTTCTAGGCTTGTAAGCGAAAAGATCTTGAATGAAATCCTTAATTTGATGTCCCTTTATGTATCATTCTTAGGGATCCATGTAGCTGGTCTTCATCAAACATGATGGAGTAAGAAAAATAATTTACATGCCTCCAAAAATATGTTGAATCTATCAATAACAATTAATTCAATGTTTTATGAATCACCATATTACAACAAAATTGGCACGTGTGAAATATATCTATGTTAAGGTTAAGCATTATATGGATAATATAACTAGCAAGCATTTTCATACCCAACTAATTGTGACTTTGGTTCTTTATACATGATGAAGATTTATTCCACAAGAATTAGTATATGCTTGACTCTATCTCAATGTCTTTTAATTTTGTTGGTGTACAATCTATCTTGCTAGTATGCTATGGAAAATACAATATCAAAAATTATACAAATTGCAAGATATATATATATATATATATATATATATATATATATGGGCATTAATTTGACTCAGTTAAATACAGTTTAGGACTGAAAACTTCTCAATTATCTTCTTCATGACCAATAATTCATAGTCATCTTAGGGATCTAACTTGTCCTTATAAAGTTTCTTTAATACTTTATAAATGTCTGAAAATGGATAAACAAAAATCTCATTGGAAAAATATTAAATTTGAGTAAATTGTTTTTTTCCTCCGAAGTCAATCTCAAATAATCCTCAAATTAAATACATTTTATTGAGTTATTCATAAGTTCCAACAAGTATTCCAATAAGATGGAACATATTTTTAAAGTAATCATATTGTCATAATTATTTTTGTTATTGATAAAATGAAAATGTATAAGTTATATATTATATCCATACAATTAATTACATTTCAGTATCATTATTTTTAAATAAAATTATCTTGAATAACCTAGGACAACACCATAATAATTTTTATAATGCTTTAATTTCTCCATTCATGTGTCTCTAAAGTTTGGGTTGCTTGTTTGATGGATGTTTATGTGCTCATGTATTTAGGGGATTGAATTATTATATGGAACAGTTGTTTCATGCACAACAAACCCAAGTAACAAATCAAATTTACCCTTGACTTTATATTTAGGGCTCATTATACCATTAAAAATACCAGTTTCATTACAGATAGCTTCATATTTATAGACAAAAGATTAATATAATGTTAATATGATTTTGAAGGGATAAAATTTTTATTATATCACTCGGGTGTCCATATGGTAATCTCTTTTACTAATATTTTAACATATATATAAGTTCTTTTTTGTGAATTCATGATATTACATCCACATTTTGAATTTAATTACATATAGTTCTTTCTTTGGAATAAGTCGGGTTATGATATAAAAATTTTTGATGCTTAACGAGAAGAATGGACAAAACATATGGTTCAAATTATAACATCACAAAAAAAATTAGGAGAAGAATCTGATGATCTTGAATAACATGGGTCAACACCAAGGTAATTTTTATAATGCTTTAATTTATCCATTCATGTGTCTCTAAAGTTTGGGTTGCTTGTTTGATGAATGTTTATGTGCTCATGTATTTAGTGGATTGAATTATTATATGGAACAGTTATTTCATGCACAACAACCCCAAGTAACAAATCAAAGTTACCTTTGACTTCATATTTAGAGCTCATTATACCATGAAAAATACCAGCTTCATTACAGATAGCTTCATATTTATAGACAAAAGATTAATATAGTGTTAATATGATTTTGAAGGGATAAGGTTATTTTTATATCACTCTCGTGACAATGTGGTAATCTCTTTTACTAATCTTTTAACATATATTTTTTTTTTGAATTTATTATATTACATCCTTATTTTGAAGTTAATTACATATAGTTCTTTGGTTAGAATAAGTCGGGCTATGATATCCAAATATTTGATGATTTATGAGAAGAATGGATAAAACACATGGTTCAAATTATAACATCACAAGAAGAATTAGGAAAATAATTTGATGATTTTGAATAACATAGGACAACACCATGGTTATTTTTATAATGTTTTAATTTCTCCATTCATGTGTTTCTAAAGTTTGGGTTGCTTTTTTGATGAATGTTTACGTGCTCATATATTTATAGGAATGAATTGTTATATGAAATGATAAGATTAATATAGTGTTAATATGATTTTGAAGTGATAAGAATATTATTATATCACTCCGGTGTCGATATGGTAATCTCTTTTACTAATATTTTAACATATATATAAGTTATATTTTGTGAATTCATGATATTACATCCTTATTTTGAATTTAATTACATATAAGTCTTCGGTTGGCACAAGTCTAGCTATGATATGCAAATTTTTGATGATTTACGAGAAGAATGGACAAAACAAATGGTTCAAATTATAACATCACAAGAATAATCAGTAAAAGAATCTGATGTTCTTGAGAAACAGTGGACAACACCATGGTAATTTTTATAATATTTTAATTTCACCATTCATGTGTCTCTGAAGTTTTGGTTGCTTGTTTGATGGATGTTTATGTGCTCATGTATTTAAGGAAATGAATTATTCTATGAAATAATTGTCTTTTGCCCAACTAACCGAAGTAACAAATCTATGTTACACTTCACTTTGTATATAGAGTTCATAATAGCATTAAAAATACCAGCTTCTTTCCAGATAACTTCATATTTATAGAGAAAAGATTAATCTAATGTTAATATGATTTCGAAGGGATAAGGTTATTATTATATCACTCTTGTGTCGATATGGTAATCTCTTTTAACATATATTTTAAGTTATTTTTTGTGAATTCATGATATTACAACCTTATTTTGAATTTAATTACATATAGTCCTTTGGTTGGAACAAGTCATGCTATGATATGCAAATTTTTGATGATGTACAAGAATAATGGACAGAACACATGTTTCAAATTATAACATCACAAGAAGAATCGGGAGAAGAAACTGATGATCTTGAATAAAATAGGATAAAACCATAGTAATTTTTATAATGCTTTAATTTATCAATTCATCTGCTCTGAATTTCGGGTTGCCTGTTTGATGGATGTTTATGTGCTCATGTATTTTGGGGAATGAGTTGTTATATGGAACGACTGTTTTTTGCCGAACCAACTCAAGTAATAAATCAGAGTTACACTTGACTTCATATTTAGAGCTCATTAGATCATAAAAAAATACTAACTTGATTCTAGATAGCTTCATATTTGTAGACAAAAGATTAATACATTGTTAATATGATTTCAAAGGGATAAGGTTATTATTATATCACTCCGATGTCGATGTGGTAATCTCTTTTACTGATTTTTTTAACATATATAAGTTAATTTTTGTGAATTCATGATACTACATCCTTATTTTGAATTTAATTACATATAGTTCTTCGGTTGGAACAAATGGGCTATGATATGCAAATTTCTGATGATTTAGGAGAAGAATGGACAGAACACATAGTTCAAATTATAACATCACAAGAAGAATCTGATAATCTTGAACAACATAGGACAACACCATGATAATTTTTATAATGCTTTAATTTATCCATTCATATGTCTCTAAAGTTTAGGTTGCTTATTTGATGGATGTTTATGTGCTCATGTATTTATTGGAATTAATATTTTTATGGAACAACTATTTTTTTCCCAACCAACCCAAGTAATAAATCAGAGTTACACTTGACTTCATATTTAGAGCTTCATATAGCTTTAAAAATACCAGCTTGATTTCCAGATAGTTTCATATTTATAGACAAAAGATTAATATAGTACTAATATGATTTCGAACGGATAAGGTTATTATTATATCACTTCGGTGTCGATGTGGTAATATCTTTTACTTATCTTTTAACATAAATAGGTTATTTTTGTGAATTCATGATATTACATTCTAATTTTGAATTCAATTACATATAGTTCTTTCGTTGGAACAAGTTGGTATATGATATGCAAATTTTTGATGATTTACAAGAAGAAACACATGTTTAAAATTATAACATCATAAGAAGAATCAAGAGAAGAGTATGATGATCATGAATAACATAGAAAAACACCATGGTAATTTTTATAATGCTTTAATTTCTCCATTCTTGTGTCTATAAAGTTTGAGTTGCTTGTTTGATGGATGTTTATGTGCTCTTGTATTTAGGGGAATGTTTTGTTATATGGAACATCTTTTTTTGCCCAACCAACCCATATAACAAATCAGAGTTACCCTTGACTTCATATTTAGAGCTTATATAGCATTAATAATATCAGCTTCATTCCACATAACTTCATATTTATAGATAAAAAATTTGATATTGTGTTAATATGATTTCAAAGGGATAAGGTTATTATTATATCACTCTAGTGTCGATGTGGTAATCTCTTTTACTAATCTTTTAACATATATATTAGTTATTTTTTGTAAATTCATGATATTACATTCTTATTTTGAATTTAATTACATATAGTTGTTTGGTTGGAATAAGTTGGGCTATGATATGTAAATTTTTGATGATTTACGAGAAGAATGGACAAAAACATAGTTCAGATTATAACATCACAAGAAGAATTAGGAGAAGAATATGATGATCTTGAATAACATAGGAAAACACCATGGTAATTTTTATAATGCTTTAATTTCTCCATTCCTGTGTCTTTGAAGGTTAGACAGCTTGTTTGATGGATGTTTACGTGCTCATGTATTTAGGGGAATGAATTGTTATATAGACCAACTATTTTTTTCCTAAACTCCATCTCATCTCTCTTACCTAGTTTCATGGTCACTATACTGGTGATTCTAAGCAAACCAAGCTTCCTTTCCTTGAAATAAAGTGAGAATATCATAAAATTTGTGACAAAAGAGATCACATCATTTTATTTGTAATTTAAGTTAAATATATATAAATTATTTTTTTGTAATAAATTTAATTCTTAAGTAATTAATTAATATTTAATTTTTCAATTATAAGTATTATTGAAACTTTGTTAAATAGATTTTGATTTTTTTTGTTATTATATGATCGGAGTATAGTAGAAAATGAGTAAATTGTGTAAAACAAATTTAGAATTTAAAGTCGGGTCACGCGTTGAACCGACTTTAAATTTTAAGTCACTGTATTTAAAGTCGGTTATTAACTGACCTTAAAGCTCAGTTTTGGCATAGTGGATACTACT
Source organism: Hippophae gyantsensis (assembly GCA_030763125.1). Lineage (NCBI taxonomy): Eukaryota > Viridiplantae > Streptophyta > Magnoliopsida > Rosales > Elaeagnaceae > Hippophae > Hippophae gyantsensis. The sequence continues at coordinate 26,912,863 of CM061029.1, read as the reverse complement.
TAAGAGAAATATAAACCCAAATTCTTCTATTAATTTAGGCCACTCTACTCTAAATTCCTATTATAGCCCTTGCTCCCTACCTCCGTAATAACTCGATTTGACACATGGATCTATCTCTACACCAAAGCCAACACCACAATTGGTAGTAGGAGCAGTCATGCCTGATCAATAATGTGAATACAATAGTGAAAAAAACCAACATGGGAAAAACACTCTACCAAATGACCTACAATCACTATCTTGGGAACATTCAACAATCCCAATAGAACAGTATTACCCAAACCACACTAATAAATAGTCTTAGCCACTAATAGTCTAAGAACACAATTTTTACCTACTCTAATACATAACACTATCTCTTCAAAACACTAAAGATGATTAGTGAAAATAGAATTTGAATTGCTAGAAAATTTTGGTAGAGTTTTGCTAGAATTTTCAAATTAAGAAAGCATTTATGAGGGGAGGTATTTATAGACAATTCCCAAGTCGTATGCCATCCTCACTAAGGTCCTCGTCAAACACCTCATCGGGGGTCTGACAATAGCTCTCACGAGGGCCTTGTTGAGGTTCATAAAAATCCCATTTTTTATTGGATAAATACCAAGTAATTTTCCATAAATACCCGTTTGCACAGCATAACAAAAATTGTCACTCATAACCTGGTATGCATACTAAGAAACCATGCACATGGTGTGTGTAAAATGTACTTTCAAACACAATGTATATAACTATATGTATATGCATTACTAAACAATAATAACCAATCTTAGACAAAGGAAGAATGAAACACTTAGTAAAATAAATAGATTGTGTATTGCAAACGAGAATGCCAATGAAGACAAGGACTACATGAATTACATTCTCTCTCTTTGGCTTTATATGGAAAAACACTACATAACTTAGTATAGATGCATAACAATCATGAAGAAGATCTAAAGATGTTTGTTCTTATGAACAAAACATCGATGCAAAGGTTATCTAATTTTTAGTGCTATTATTAGTAAACCTGACAATGATGCCAAAAAATTGATGTGCCAAAATTGGAAGAGCAAATTTTGTATTTTTTATAAAATAGCTCGCAAGTGCATGAATCACTTATAGAAAATGATAAGTATACTTCCAAGGTCAATCTAAAGAGGAATCATATTTTTTTAAATAATTCAACAAATTCTTAAAAATGAAAAATAAAACCTAAAAACGATGTCACAAAGTTTGGGTTTGAAGATCTAAACTAATGACATAAAAACAAAGATAGATTCAATAAACATTATGAAAATGAAATATTTATCATTCTATGGAGAATTTATGTTATACATTAGCTAGTTAATTATGCTTGCTCAATATTAAGTAGGTTATTAAAAATATGAATTAAGATTATTGATTCTTTATTTTTTTTGCAATGTCAAAGCTTAAAATAACCTAATAGAAATATGCAGTGAGCATTAACACCCATGATAGCATGAGATGACTTGGTTTGTTATGAAGGTAATGGGTGAAGCTTAGATGTAACAAAACTTGCTATGTTTGTAACTTGGATGGCTACTAATCTAATAGTTTGGTGCACACATTTCAAATGAATGTACAACACTAAAACAATATAAAAGTAGCAACATACATTCTGTAAAAGTAAGTAAAAAGGTTAAGAAAATAAATAATTCTCAATAAAGCATTTGTTCAGAGGAATCTTTCAAGAACTTGTCTTCGATCATTCTTTCATTCCCAAAATACATAGTTCATTCATATTTGTTAACTACTAATCAAAAAATCAAGAAAAATGAAAATGAAGAGGTAATCAAGAATTCCTAGAAAATTTTGTTAACTACCTCACCATTTTGAAAGGTTGTGACATCCTTTACTTGTTCAATTTGACTGGGAAGATTTCCTTTTTCTTACCTATGCATATTATGTACTATCTTCCTAACTAAAGCTTGAACACTTTTTTACTAAAGCCTCTAAGGAATCTAACTTATGATTATTCATCATTTGGTTATCACCACTAACTTGAATAAAGGCATTAAAGTTATTTTCTAAGATTGGATAATAGGGTTAATATGGTGGGTAAGATTGGTTTACATATGGCCTTATATTTGGTTTTGGGCATATGTTCAACTATTGTTTAGTTCCATGAATTGTTAGGGTGATTGTAAGTATTAGTATGGTACCCTTGCATAAATTTGGCTTCCTCTAAGGTACCTGCACTAGAATCACCTACAATAGAACAAACATTAGCACTATGCCCAAATGTACCATAAACTCCATACACCTCTTGATTTTACATTTTATTGTTAATGAGGACTTGCACTTAGTCAATTCTACAAGTTGTTGGAAAGTTTCATTCCCAAAGCCAAATTCATTGATTCCTACTCCTTTTCCTCTAGCACTCTTCTATTGGGAATTAGTACACAAAATCTCATATAACTCATAACTTTGATCTACTATCTTTTCTCCTATAGCTCATCATGCTGCATTATCAACCATATATTGACACTTTTATTTCAATCCATCATAAAAGAATTGGTTCTTTAACTATAGTGGAAATTTGTGGTGTGTGCATTGAGTCAAAAGGAGCCTGAATTTATCTCAATCTTCATGGAAGGGCACTCTCCATCTAGTTGAAAGAATGTGGCTATCTTTGCCTTCAAGTGGATAGTCTTTTGATGGGAATAGAACCTACTCATAAACTTATTGTAGACTGCCTCCCAAGTAGTTAATGAACCTGGTTGTGGAGTCCTAAATTAAGATTTAGCTTTATCTTTTCAGTGTGTATGGACAGCATCTCATCCTAAGCTGGTGTTCATGAAGTTTCTACAATGGAATTTTTCCCACAGTAGCATAAAATTCTCTAACAAAATTTAAAGGGTCTTCATTAGGGATACCATGAACCAAAGCGAACATGGAATAATTAATAATTTTCAATTCATAATTCCCTGTAGCCTTTCCCAATCTATGCAAGAAGTAGCATTGCCAATGATTGGCCTTGTAAACTCCATCATTTTTACATGAAATTTCTCGATATGCCAATGCATCTTAAAATAATTTTAAAATAATTTTTATGCAACTTTCATAATTAATTACAAATTCTTGGGGTTTTACATTGATGGATGGTATAGTCATAAATAATTAATATCAATAATTAATATTTAAATTTTGAATTAATTGATATTTATTTATAATATTAAAGACCTTCCATTAATGTCAATTCTTTCATTAATATTCATTTTGAATTTCAATAATAAAGATATATCTAATTATGTACTAACTGTATCCATTTGACTTTTCAAATTTGACATGGACTAAACAAATGGGACCATGCATACCTATGGATTTTCCTATCCAACACAAGCTGATTTCTATTAGGTCACAATCTCTTGACACATAGACTTACAAATCATTAAAAATCATGTTAAAAGGGACAATATTGGTGGGTTTCTTATGAAATTTGATGCTTAAGTCAATTTCATTTAACTAATAAAAGATATACCTGAGTGTGCACATTTGAATTTTCAAAGTCGATGTCAATGAATCAAATGGGCTACATGTACCTAGTGATTTTTCTATCCAACACAAGCACCCTAGTTGATTTATATAACTGATACCCCTAATATATTTATGCCATCATAATTTTGAGGTCACAAGCTTTCCAATGGTTGTTACCATGTTTCAATTGGAGTCTCGATATGAACTTATGGCTTGTCAAATTTTTGGGAAAAAGTCAACTATAGATCCATGAGTTTGACTTCTTAAATCTGATATCTTTTAAGCCTAATTCTTCCTGGTCATCTCACAATCTAATCTCTTGATTCATGTTCATTAAAGGTTGAGATTAGACTTAAGTTTATATATATAGACATGGCCATTCTAAACCTTACTCATAACTCTTGTTCTGAACCCAAAGTCAGACCTATATGGAAAAAGATTATAGAACCATTTCTTAATTCACATAACTCTTGATAAGTGGACCAGTGTCTTTATTTTCCTAACTTTTTTCTTCAGTTTATAGTGAATATACATGAAATCTAAGAACCTAATGAACACTTAATTGCACTCTTAGAATTGTTTTTCCTTTCTTTTTCTATAAATCCATATTGGTATGGCAAGATTTTTTTTATTAAGAGATATGAGTCTGTGTCCTACTAATTCAACTTTGATAAACCTACTTCTATGAATACCATGTATGGTAGTAAGGCACACAAACATCATCACAAAAATGGGTCCATGAAGAATAATTGAGATGCAAGAGATTTCAAAACAATTAGTAGATACCTAGACACAATAGAATCACACCAAGTAGTTCAAGAAATAAGGATCCCATAGGTAGGTCAAGTTAGGATAGAATGATAAAACCAATGGGAGTCAAGAAGAGTACTAGCCAGGAGGTCTAACCATTCATTCAATTGGGAAGTGGTAAAAATAGTCACCTATGGCCCAACATAGCCTACGATTGGAAGGTCTGCTTGATCAATCAACTAGTTGCCTAGTTTACCAGCAGACTAGCTACCTAGTTGAGATGGCATGGTAAAGCTGATTGGAACTTCTCATGGTGATGGTGATCTTGGTGGCGTTGGTCCTGGTTCTAGACTCCGATCTAACTTCCCTTTTAGTTGCAATCCAATCATATTCATTAACATTTTTGGAACTTGTTTTGATGAGAAATTTCCCCAAGGGATATTTTCAAATTCCTAATGATCATGGATCTATTCTTCATATCATGATGTCATTCCTAGTACTCTTTCTCTTAGAAGGATCACTATCTTTATGGATCAACTCTTTGCTAGTCTCAAGCTCCCATTCCCATCATTGGTTTGGGAATTTCTTTGTAGAATGCGAGCTCCTATAAGAAAATTCCCTCCCAAATTTTGGTAAATTCTTCTATCCTACTACATTGTGTTGTAGGAACTTGGTAGGGATTTGTCTAAGTTTCTATCACTGTATAATTTAAATACTAGAAATGGAGGCTAGTTTAGCATTAGGTCATATGATAATGATAGATTCTTGGAGATTTTTAAATGCCTAACAAGGGTTGGCATCTTTCATAGGGTATCACGACTGGCACTTATGACATGCCGTGACTTGAGCTTTGTACATTACCAATTTTTTTATGTCAAGTGTGAGCTATTTACATGGATCAGGCTTACACTTTTAAGGTCACTTTATTGTTTTAGTCTCTTTTGCTAACTTGGATCTCTTTATCATAGTATGTTAAAAATGAGTCAAGTTTGTTAACGAGAGGTGGTAATCCATCAACAGACTATTCATTCTACCTCCAAGAGAGCTTAGTGGTGAGAGATTGATTATTATAGAGAGGATTATGTTATGGTGTCTAGAATTTTCTCATATATTCCTGAGGATCTTAACAGCCCTCCTTTGAAAGATAAGTACTTTGTGTTTTACATTGTTCCATTTGGTAGGTGACTCTATATTACTTACCCATTTTTTTTGTTTTGTAGAGATGACTTCATATCATCCTTTTTCAAAGAAAGGCCAAGGTTTCTGCACTTTTCAATTCATAAACCAACATTTGGGAAACGATAGTCATAAACAACATTCAAGGCAATAGTAATCTAAAAATAGAAAATGAGATGTCAATTTTGTAGAGCTCCATTATGATTTTTATGGATACTAAACATGAAGAAAGGGAATATTTATAGAACAAATCAAGTACAACGGCCAACCTCACATGGGGTCCAATGAGGGGTCCAACAAGGGCCTTCTTGAGGTGCCAAAAAATACCATTTTTTGTTTCTAAAATTGCCAAGTAATTTCCATAAATACCTAGACCAAAAAAAAACACTAGGGACAGTGTTGACTTCATCGTACACTTGGATGGAAAAAACCACAATGTTAAACCTAGCATGCACACTATGAAAACTAATCATGTGGTGTGTGTAAACATGCTTGCATGCGAACTATACCTATGACTTGTATATATTACTAATCATCAATAACCAACCTTACAAAGTAAAAAGACATATTTACTAAGTAAAATAAATAGACTCTGTGTTTTGCACATGGAAAGCCAAGAACGACATAAATGACTATAGGACTTACAATCTTAATCTTTATTAAAACAAATTAACCTAACAATCCAAAATAATCATGGTAGTTCATATTAGGGGTGATCATCGGTCTGGTCTGGTTCGGTTTTGGTTAAAAAAATTTAATTGGACCGGACCGTTTGATTTATAAAACTGTTCGATCCGGTCTGATTTCTAGTTTGATTCGGTTTTTGGACAACTTTAATGAGAAATAATGTGAAAATTTTAATATATTATTAAACCGGATCGGACTGTTTGAAAAATGGTTTTAACTAATACAAACGGGACCGGACTGTTTGATTTGTAAAATCATTCGGTTCAGTCCGGTTCGGTCCACTTTTATAGTTTGGTCCGGTCCAGACAGGTTTATGGACACCCCTAGTTCATATAGAAAATTTATCCACACATTATTAAATTCAAAGTCATGAATAAAATTATTAAAGGCACTATCTTTATAGTCCAAATAAAAATAGAATAAGAGAATAAACTACACTTAATGTAACAGTTATTAACACCAAAAAGCTAAAAATAATTTCCCAGCAATGATGGATCTCTTTTCTTAGTTATTGGTGCAATATGAGAGTTTTTCTCAACAGTAAGGGTAAGGTTACAACAGTGTCCATCATATTCTATTTTCTCACAGTTAGCTACCATTAACTAGAGTTTCTTACCTTTGATAATTGGCAATCCAAACTTAGATGTTAAGGCTTGATCAATGAAGTTATGTCTACTACCCCCATCTATTAGTACTAACACCTTCTTATTTCTCAATTTTCCCATAATGCATATGGTTTGTGGGTGTTCAGTGCCTGCTATGGCATGGTAGGAGATTTCAAGTATCACTTCGTGATGTTCTTGCTCTGGTAGGGTTTCTTTAATGTCATCTATGTGATTTTGGGTCGAATCATCCATCATAAATAGCTGTGGCCATGCATAGTGATGGTCAGTAACAAATTTCTCATCACAATAGTAACATAATCTCTTCTCTCATCTTTCATGTGCTTCTTGGTTGGTAAGTCGTCGAAAGGTTATTGGTTAAGCTAGAGTGGAACGTTATGGAGCTGGTGGTCCTAACATACCAGTTGGGGTATTGGTTGGCTGCTTGTGTGGTATTGTAGGAAACTGATAACAAGGGTTTTGAGTTGATTTCTTCTGTAAGAAATTTCTTTCCTCAATCATTCTAGCTACGCCAATGGCATCAGCCAATGGCATCAGCCAATGTTCTAGACTACTTGATTTCAACATCAATGCAAATATCATCTCTCAATCCAGCGAAGAAGCAACCAATTACAAATTCCTCAAGTAAACCATCAACCTTGTGAGAATTTTTTTCAAAGGATTCCTGATATGCTATGACACTTATGGTGTGTTTAAGGCGAGACAAGACCTCTAAGAGGTCTTCGTAGTTAGTTGGTCCAAATATTAGTTGTGTAGCCTTGGTAAACTCCTCCCAAGTGAGCGGTCCATGAAATTTTGTAAGACACTGGTGCCATTGCAATGTAATGCCTTCCAAATAGAATGAAGCCAGCTGTACTTGCTAATCGGGAGCAATATTAGTGAATTCAAAATATTGCTCTGCCTTGTAAATCCAGCCGGTGGGATCCTCTCCAACAAATTTAGGGAACTATAGCTTTAGGTATGGGTGAGGGTTATCGGGGGTTGATCGAGAAGTGTGAGTGTGTGGATGCACGGTTTCATCTTTGGCAAACAGATTAACCTTAAATAGGTTATGAGCTACGTGTAGAGCCACCAACTCAGTGAGTATAGCCTGTAAAATAGAGCCAACTTGGTCAAAGCTCGTCCCATGTTGTGCTAGAGTTTCCATGACATCATTGCGAAACTCAATGTTAGATTTTCCTCAAGTATCCATGGCTGGAACCGACTCTAATACCACTGATAGCATTAATTTAAGGAGGTGAAGAAGAAGAGAGAAAATAGAGGGAGAGAGAGAGCTGATTTTATATAATTCTTTGATATTCATTACTGAATTTACTAAGGCTATATATAGCCTTACACGGATGGGATTACAAGGGAATTATTCTAACTAACTCTGATATTCTTAAATGAATTTGGGAGGTCCCTGCTCATATTCCTTGTCTGCATTCTTACGCCGTTTGTAGCTGATCTTCACGTCCCGTTTTTCACCCACGTGTGCCCCTATGCCCGGCGATGCGCTAACGTGCAGCTTGAACACTTGCTACTCATATCACATTATTACATCATCATGAAGAATTTGATTTTTTTTTCAAGAAACACATAGATGAGAAAAGGGTAAATAGCTATTTTATTACTTGCAAAGAAAACGTACAGTACGTTAGTGAGACTTCTCACCTAAAAGTTCATGATATGCATCTTCCTCTTTGTATGCTATATTCCACGTAAAAAATTAAGAAGAAAAAAGCCTAATCCATTTTTTGATTTCTCTTCCATTGTTCTTTATAATTTCTCATGGCAACAAACAAGAAGAAAAAATAATTAATGCCAAGAAATAAGATTTACATTGATCTAATCATCTATGTGTAAGTACTACTTGATTATTAAGTGGAGAAATAAAAAATGAAAAAAGGAGTAAAAATAACTTATAAAAGAGACTTAATGGAGACGATGCCTACTTGGGGTTAGGTCACGTGCTTTCAAGATTTTGTCTTCTTTCATTCATACCTTAACCTGCACATCAAACAATGAGCATGACAATTATCAGATATCATGATCATAGAACATAAATTTCTGATTTAGCCATACCTAGAGAAAGAGGAAAAATCTAAATAGGTAAATCCAAAATATATAATAGTTATACAAACCCAAAAGTCAAAAACGATATCGTAGTTTTCTAGACCAACATTTTTAAGTTCAATTTACGATAGCATAAAAATATATATATATATAAAATTTGTAGCTTCAGAAAGACTATTAATTTCCGTCCAAAAAAAAAGTTTTAATTTATTTGCATGAAAATACCCACCATGGTTTAAATTACATAAAATGAAGCCCTTGTTGCTCCCTTAAAAATAGAAAAATCTCAAAACAATAGACGAAAAAAGTTCAAGTAAAAGCTTTGAGATTATTTTACTGTTTCTTCATCCCCATCTCCACACTTTCATCAAAAGTAGGAAATCGAGTTCATCCCTTTTAAGTCGTTTGTTTGTAGTTTCTCTCCCTAATTCATATATTTGTATTTTTTTTAATAATCATAAAATCGTATATTTGTAAAAAGTAGCTCAAAACTCAACAATTTCTTCTTCTTCTTTTTGCTCTAACACCTTGATATTTGGGATATGGCTCTCCTCTCTCTAGTCCCTATACAGAATACAGTAACTTGAGTATAGTCTTGGAATGGAAAGCCCTGGATTTTCACAATGTTTCTATTTTTTGTTTTTATTGAACAATGAAACTTGACAGAAATGTAACCTTATTCCTTCCCTCTGTAATTCTATGTTACTTTTTATCTAAACTCAACACCAACGATACTCTGTAGTCTGTGATTTAACAGTGGGTAACCTCCTGTGTCTTTTACACATCAAAGTTCACTTAATTAACTTTTTGTTATGTTTTTTCAAATAAAATGAAACGTAATCAGGATTAATTCTTTGAATTTTTGTATTTGGTTGTGATGAAAAATGAGAATGGAATGGAATCGATTCCTAAAAGAGAAGGAATTCTGTTTCTTAAAGAATCATTATTTCATTCTCATCTTAATTTTTTTTTCAATTTTACCCTAATCCTAAATATAAACCTAAAACCTAAATCCCTAAACCTTAAATCTAAAATCCAAAAACCCTAAACCCAAAATCCAAAAACTCTAAACCCTAAACCTTAAATCCCAAAACCCAAAACCCAAAATCCCAAATCTCAAAACCTAAACCCCAAATCTAAATCCCAAATCCTAAATGTTAAAACCCTAAATCCTATTTAAAAAAATAATAATTTTAACCCTAAACCTTAACCCATAAATACAACCCAAAACCTAAAACCATATTTAGAAAATAATAATTTTAATCATAAACCTTAACCCACAAATATAACCATAAACCCTAAACCTTAAACACCAAATCCCAAATCCCAAAACCACATACCATAAACTCCAAATCCTAAAACCTTAAACCCTAAATCTCAAATCCCAAATCTTGAAACCCTAAAGCCTATTTAAATTGTAAGATTTAGTTTTAAATTTTTAAAAATTTACATATAAGTCTTTACTTAACTATTAAAATACTTATTTGTAATTCAAAATTTGATAACATATGTATGAATTTTAAAATTTTGGATACTAATTCATATATTTAAAAATTTAAGAATATATATATATATCAAATTTTAAAAATTTGTTAACTAAATTTTAAATTTTAAAACTTTTGAATTTATGTATGAATTTAATTAAAAGGTTGAGAATTAATAATATAATTTAACCTTTTATCAATTTTATGATTTTTAAGACAAAGATTGGTTTTAAAAACTAAGGTTTAATTTTATGATATAATTTTTTATATGAATAAAATTTTATATTTAATTCACTCTACCTAATACAAACTGCAAATATAATTTTTTAAAAAATAGAAAATATGCTTTTTTATAAATTCAAAAGTGCATTAAGTATAAATATACATGTATGTATGTTTTTATAGAATTTAATTCTCATGTCCTATTTTTAGCATATTCTTCTAGGTGCCATTAATACGTCATAAATACATACGTAAAAATTGTTAAAATGTGGGGTTTTTTTTAATAAAAGTTAATTTTATGTCCATATATTTTACTAATATTTGTGGCATATAAAGTGTCACATCAAAAATAAAATAAATGAATAAATTCTTTTTTATAACATAAAAGATAATATAAAAATTGGATGATTTTTAAAGTTTAGATAAATTAATTGAGAATGTACATAATTTACTTGCAAACTATTCAATAATTACTCCTCTTCTACTTAGCCTTTGGTCTTTGCTCAAAACTATAGCTCCTACGAAAGGCTTCACCGACCTATGTGGCTTGTCTATGCCAAACTTTTAAAAAAAGTACATTTATTAGTGAAAATGGTAAAGATGAGCACGATTTAATTTTGATCGATTATTGCTTAAAATACTAATCAAACTCACATATATTAAAGAAAAAAAAGTAAGCGTGATAAGCCTATGTCTTATAGACCTAACGCTATTATAACCAAGCATTTTCAGACTTCGATCAAGATAGAGAGTTCGCACTAAAAGGAAATAGTCAAGCTTTTGGAATATGTAGCTATCCCACAACTTTGGATATAAATTTTTTGAAATTGTTGAATCCTTTGGGCATGATCTCGCTATAGAGCCTTCTAGTCGAGTGACGCAAGTCCAACCCCAAGTTCCCTCGTAATTGGAACAAAAGAAAGCACAAGGGAGAATTAGTATGAATAGGAAAGAAGTAAGTTGGTACTTTGGTCTCTTTAGTAATGTGCTCCTCTCATCTTTGTAGCTATTACAGTAACTAGCTCATGTTGTCACTGGTGACTTCCCTCCTTTCCGTCTCCTACTCCCCCTTATCTAAACTAGAAATTCTCAAAATTTTCCAATATTTCTTTTGAAACCACAAACCAAAATGGTAGAAACATTGACATGGGCATAGTTGTGGCTAGTTACGAGAGCTTTAGCCTAGATGAATAAGAGATGGCTTTTCTTGTCAAGAGATATACAATATTTTTTCATTGTACAAAGAGCCCTTATAGTGGAATTAGAAGGGAAAGCTCCTAAAGGAAAGACTCAAGGTTGAGGAGGAAAGAATAATAGTTTGGTGAAGAACATGAGAGATAATAAAATAGAAGCCAAGTGAATCAAATCAAGCATTTCAATTGCGAGAAGTCAGTACACATTGTCACTAACTACTTTCATAAGAAGAATCGCTAAATGGAAAAGAGAGGTAAAGGTTTTGGTTACTATTTCAGATAGTAGGTATAGTTATAATGAGGATGACTATGAAGATCCTTCCATTGCACCCTTAAAAGCCCAAAGGGTTATCGAAGATGAAAAGGATGAGTTTCTAGACTCCTATAATGAGCTTATGAGGGAGTACATCAAGTTTGAGAAAAATATTTGAATGCACTTAAATCCACTTTTGAGGAAAAGAAGTACTTTCTAAGCTATGATCAAGGTGAATCACTCAAAAGTGTGAGACTATTTAGAAAAGATACCGTAATCTTCAATTGTAATATAATGCAAACCATTCTTGGAAGAATCATCTAGCGAAGTAACTAAGGAAATTAGAGTATATATAGAAATGTGATTCCAAGACTTATCATTTTTAAACTGACAAAGTTTGATCTAAGCAAATCACTATTCTTATTAGGAAGGTGATTGTGTTAGAAAGTAATAGTGAGTTTTTGGCTTATGTTATCTAAAAACGTTATGAAGCTGGAATTTTGCCATGATAAGGTAAGTAATCTAGGTTGTTTTCCATATTCTTAAAGGCTTCCTTAGACGAAAAGGAAGACCTGATTAGAGCCCTAGGTGAGATGTAGTCCAAACTTGAAGAAGAGCTTGCCCTGTTAAAGAACATGGTGCAAAAGTTAATATTGGGCACTCAAAATTTAGATGATATCCTCAAAAATAACAAGTCCTTTCGAGATAGTTAGGGTTTTGGTTTTGAGGAAGGTGTTTCTAGTCCCTCAAATACTGATCCAAAGTTCATAAAGCTAGTAGCTATAGATCCTCGTATGAAAACCATTATCGTAGTCCTGAATGATGAGTTGATTGTTAAGTCTTAGCCTCTTTCTTCCAACAAGGTAAATATATCACTTCTTATTGCTTCTTCACACTGCATTGGTGATGAACTCTTTCCCGTACCTACTTAATTTTCTCCTATTATCCACTGATGAACGAAATTGGAGATAATACCAATTTTGTAAATACTTATCCATTTTAAATTTTATTAATTCTCGCAAGTGTACAAATCATTTATAGAAATAATAAGTATACTCATAAGGTCAATTCAAGGAAGTAATATTGTGTGATTTTTAAATATTATTCAAATTTGAAAAACAAAATTAAACCTAAACATTCTGTCACAATGATTTAGTTTTTGAAAAAATTAATCTAATGCATAATGATAAAGATAGACATGGATTCAACAAATACTTATGAAATTTAATACATTCATAAATAGTGGAGAATAATGAATATAATAATTCAATACTTATGCTTGTTAATATTATTTAGGTTATTAGAGATATAAATTGATATATATTAATTTTCTTTTTTTATTATGAAAGTGTCTAGGGGGGTCCAAATTCTTCTGTTTAATATTAATTAATTAATATTCTTAGGCATGGCCTATTAATTAATTAAGTATTAAATTTCAACTTTATTTCTAAACAAATGGAAAAACCATCTAATCACAATTTTAGACAGATTTAGTTAATTAGACTTTATTCAAGGTGTCTAAATTAAACTTAAAAATTTAACTATTAGAAAAATAACTTTCAGATTTTAAAATTATTTAAGAAAATATGTTGTTAATACATTTTTAAATAATAATTCTTTGTACAAAACTTTTGAAATAGAGCTTCACTCTAAATATCCAAATAATTAAATATAAAATAAAAGAGTATTACTCTAAATTAAGTCCGAGTAATTAAATCTTAATTTTAACTCTCATATTAAGTTTGTTATTAAGAGTAATGTACTACTTCAAATAACATAATTTATAAAAATCTTGAATAAAAATAAAATAAATTTATTTTAAGAAATTGTTTTACCTACACAATATTTTTGCAAGCATAATAACGTTATTATTATATCATATTCACTATCAGCCAAGCATGTTATAATTGATCACAAACAAAACAAGAATGACATACAAGAAGCAACATAGATATATGAACTGCAAAAAGAATATAATTAATACTTTAACAATATCCTTATAAAACTTTGAAGAGTTCATTCTAAGATTGGAAAAACTCCTATTGTAATTAAACTTTGGAATTTTTTGAATCGAAAAGTAGAAATAACTAAAACATAAACATGTTCTTCCTCAAAATTGAAGGAATAACTAAATAAATTATAAAAGCTAAAAATATAAAAAATATATAGAAAAGGGGGAGAGATATTTGCTTAAAATACAACTTCATTTTCTTGGTATACCCCCTATTTATAGGAAAAATGTGAGAAAACTTGTGTTTTTGAAGTGGCATGATCGGATCGTTACCAGATTTTTGACTAGTTCAAACCTCTTTATACCGTAACATACAATTTCTTTTCTTTATTTTCCATTATCTATTTTCTTCACTTTGGATAATATCAAATAAATGATATTCATTTAAGCTCCAAAAAGTGTGATAAATATGCTTCAAGTATTTTTCTTTATTTTAATAATTATATATTAAAATACATGCAAAATACTAGAATATACCCATTAATCTAAACAAATAGATTTGTCTATAATATAATAGAATAAAGCAAATAAAAATCCATTTTATTAATTAAATGACATCAAAACATAGTATATTTAATTTTTTTAAGCACTCATAACTACCATCAATCAGCTTCTCTTTCTAGTCTATTAGTAAGAGAAGCGGTTAAAACCAAAAAACTAAAGATTAAACTAAGCTAAATCACTTTCATTGATTGACACAATTGCATTTAGCATATCCAACAAGCTGTTAAACCCCTAAGTTACCCTAGTGGATGAGTTTAAGTCTCGTGAGGCTTTTCAGTAATGATACCCACAAACATTACCAAAAATATGGTCTATGTATAAATTGTACATTTTTTATATGGTAAGGTGAGTAGTTACTATTTGGCTTTTATGTTTGTATTTGTTTCGGTAACCCTAGATATATCTCTTTTTTAATAGAAGTCATACATGAATGAATACTATCAATTTCTACTTAAATACTTTTATCTAAGCAAAAGAAAAATAAATATACAACATTTCATTAATATGTAAAAAATCCAGACATTCAATGCTAAGTCCTATAGAGATCGTCTAATAATGTTGAAGAAATAAGAAAAATGTTTAGAGTATAAAAAATAATATTTATCCCTCAGAATAAAGGATGATGGACTCAAAATATTTCTCACAAGGGTGGTCTCTACTATTGGATTCCTAAACCTCGAATTTGGGTTAAATATAATTTCCACACCATATCAAGAAATACTAGTCATGACAAAAACTTACTAATTATCAAATTACTTCGTGATATGTTTTTGGAAATTAATCTAATAGTGCAAAAAGCCTTAATCATCATTTAAATTTAATTCTAAGACGTGATCAATTTTTGTGAAAATTTTAAAATTACTCTAAAAAAACTAAAAATTAGTACACAAATAAATTCAAACAAATAAATTACAAATAAAAGTAATAAATAAAATTATGTGAAAATTGTTTAAATTATCTAAGAATAAAAAAAGTGCAAAATGTGTAACTTTTATATACCCACCCCAATCTTGAATCTACATTGTTCTCAATGTTTAAGAAATGTAAATTGCAAGAATATAGATGCAAAAGTTACCGATAAGTTTGATGCGTTAATGATTTGTTGTGAAAAACAAGGTGCAACTAACATCAGCTTGAAATAATTATGCTCATAGACATAATACTATAAAATCTAACACATCTCAATTTTTCTGAAAATAATCTCAAATAAGAGTTAATAAAAAAAACTTTCATTCTAGGAAGAAAAGACTTAGGAACTAGCCTTTTTCATGATAGCGTTTAGTACGCTCTTTGTAAAAAATTTCATTTTCATAGGCCTCATCCCTAATCTCTTCCAACTCATTAAGATGTAGCAATTATTTTTCTCCTATTTTATCTAAATATATGTTTATCTCTTTAATTTCATAGTAAGCCTTATGTTCGAGTTCAACAAGAAGGTGACACTCTTTCCAAAAGATTAATCGGTAAGGGCTCATCCCAATGGGTGTTTTGTAAGCTCTGCAATATGCCTATAAGACATCATTTAACTTGATTTCCCAATCCTTTCTTGAAGGACGCACGGTGCATTCCAAAATTCCCTTGATTTTCCTATTACTTACTTTCCATACCTCAAAGATTTCAACAACTAAATTAGATGTCAAAGGCATTTCAGCTCTTTTTCTTATGCTGCCTCTTCTTTACTCTCACCTTTAAGAGAATTGAAGTAAAAAATTAAACTAGATAAATGGTCAGCTACTAAGTTTTCACTACCCTTCTTATCTTTGATTTCTAAGTCAAATTCTTGTAAGAGTAAGACCCACCTTTTTAGTCTTGGCTTTGCATTAGGTTTACTTAATAGGTATCTCAAAGTAGCGTGAACAGAATGCACAATTACTTTCAAACCGACTAAGTAAGACCTAAATTTTTCTAAAGAAAACACAATAGCCAAGAATTTTTCCTCAGTGGTGGAATAATTAATTTAGGCATCAATTAGTGTTTCACTCGCATAGTATATGACATGCAAACGTTTTTCCACTCTATTTCCAAAAGCTGATTCGATTGCATTATAGGAAGCATCACACATTATTTCCAAAGAAAGAGATCAATTTGGTGCCATAATAATAGGGACAGTTGTTAAATTTTATTTTAAAGTATCAAAGGTGATAAGGTATTTTTCATCAAAGTCAAAATAAACATCTTTTGACAACAGATTATAGAGGGAACGACTTATTTTTGAAAAATCTTTAATAAATTGTCTATAAAA
This sequence comes from Hippophae gyantsensis, assembly GCA_030763125.1. Classification (NCBI taxonomy): domain Eukaryota; kingdom Viridiplantae; phylum Streptophyta; class Magnoliopsida; order Rosales; family Elaeagnaceae; genus Hippophae; species Hippophae gyantsensis. Next base: position 26,896,186 of record CM061029.1, on the reverse strand, counting down.
TCTTGTATGTCTTAAGAAGCTTCTTATCCCTCTTACAAATGTAGGGGGAGGAAGTTTGGAAATCAATTCAATTTTAGCCTTATCCATTTCAATACCCTTGTTTGGAATCACATGTCCCAACATATTCCCTTGTTGAACCTAAAATGACTTTCTCCCAACTAAGAGTTATATTGCATTCAATGCATCTTTGTAAAACCAAAGTCAATTTATGTAAGAAATCATCAAATGAAGTTCCAAAGATAGAAATTTTTTCCATGAAAACTTCAATGAATTATTCTAAAAACAAATGTCCCAAAAGGACATGTAAAGGTGGTATTTTCTGATCTTCAAGTGCCATGGGTACTTGAAAGTATCCAAAAAGTCTATCTGGAAAATAGTAAAATTTGTGCCCATCTAATCTTTCAAGCATTTGATTAATGAATGGACGAGGAGAATGATCCTTTTTAGTGTATAAATTCAGTTTCCTGAAGTCAATACACATCTTACATCCTGTGATTATCCTTATGGGTACTAGTTCACTTTTATTATTCTTATAGACTGTTATTCCAAGGTCTTTCAACTTTGGGGGTATATAAAAGTTACACATTTTATTATTCTTAACAATTGTTCACTACTACAAAAGGTGGTATTTAAGTCGATATTTAAAGTTTATTTTTAGAGAAAACCGACTTATAATAAATTTTAAGTCGGTTCATTGAATAACCGATTTAAAACACGTAGATTGTAGTAACGGTTGACACGTAGGACCAACACTACACGTAGGATTGTCAGTTCTATGTGTCAACTGATACTACATGTGGATAGTGTCGGTTGACATATAGAACCGACGCTACACGTAGGACGTAGCGTCGGTTCTACATGTCAACTGACACTATCCACATGTAGTGTCAATTGACACGTAGAACTGACACTATGCCCTATGTGTAGCGTCAATCCTACATGTCAACCAACGCTACACATGTTTTTATTTTCCTTTTCTCTTCTTTCTTCCCCATTAGACAGAATGTATTCCAGCACTATAAACTTAAAAAAACAAAAATTGATCAAAACTCCCTCCTCCACTCTTTCTCATTTTACGGCCACCTTCGACCACTAATTCTAGTGCCGTTTAGTGGGTTTTTTCCCCTCCAATTTCTCTTCTGAATCTCTATTTTTTTGAGCAAAATACCCAAATTTTTATACCCATTTTCTCATTTACAAAACACCATTTTTTCTTCATTTCCTTCATTTTGTCACTTCATTTACTCTTGTAAGTATTTCTATTAATCCTACGCACTTATTATTCATATTTTTTTATTTTTTGTATATTACATGTTATTATTTATGTGTATATTTTTTTGTATTATGTATGTCATTATTTTTATTATGTAGGTTTTTGTATATTACGCACTTATTATTCATAATTCAATGATATATTCATAATAAATTTATATATTTATACGTTTAACCTTTTTTATATCATTCTATTGAGAATGATTGTGAATTAAGGTTGGTTTTTAATTTTTTTTTAATATCAAATGGGAAATACATGATTCAACAATATAATGCTCATCAAAAATTTAGGTTTTAAGTAGTGTAGTTATTTAAAAACAATATTAATCATGACAAAATTGTTATATAAATTTTGTTTTATATATATTAAATTTGAAATCAACTCAAATGATGTGGCATATTATTATTAGTAATTACAATCAATCTCATATAATTATATTTATATGTGTATATTTTTTATGTTTGGTTTTTAGGTATTTATTTTTGTATGATGTTTTGATAGATATTCTAATAATTAGGTAATTCATATATAATAATATCTGAAATATATTGGTTAGATAGATATTTAATATGCTTAATGTTATTAATAGAAAATGGGTAAATCTTGGATGTCAAAGTGTAGAATTAAGTAACACTACATTTCTAGAGTTGAAAGTTTCTTGGAATTTTCTTGTAAAAATAGTAATATAATATTAGTATGATTCGATATCCATGTGTTAAATGTAAAAATGAGTAGTTTTATGATTTTGACGAGGTTAAGTATTGATGAGTGAATAAAAAGCACTAAAATTACCATGATTTAATGTACATTAATTGATTAAATAGATTTATATTTGTATGATTTTATCATATTTTTATTATTTTTTAGGTACTTTTATTCAAAAATAACTTAAAGACACAAAGAAAAATACCAAAAGCAATACATCACAAATTTATTGAAAAATGAAATGAGGAAAATTAAAAAAGATGGAAAACAATTGATCAAAATAGCTCAAAACGGTCAAAATGACAAAAGGTTGAAATCCTACACCCAACCGCCTAACCACTCATCCATGCCGAGTCCCATGAGCACTAACACATGTATACACCCAGCACATGCCGGCACATCCCCAACACATGCCCGCACGTGATCGGCATAAGCCCAACACACGCCCACACGTAGCCAGTACACATTCAGCCAGCACACGTTTGACACACACCTAGCACACTCCTGACACACGTCGTGCCAATTTTCATGCGCACCAGCACACTGCTATGTTGTGTCCCGTGCATAACTGACACCTATCTACCACACTAAATGCCCGTCTACTGAAATATTTGCGCACCATACACATACCAACATGTCCAAATGTGTCCAAATTCAAATTTTGAAATATTTTCCCCCTCTTATGGTCTTTTCCTCACCTATAAAAGGACTATCTTCCTCATCGTAAAACCCACAATTTTCTGAGCTTCTCTCTCTATAATTGTTTTTTTAGTTTTTAGTTTTTTGTTTTAGAGTTCTTCTCTTTTTGAGAAGAACTAGTTATGTTTTTATAGATTTTTAGTTTTCGATTCAATAAATGGAAATGCAAATCCGTTTGGAGGTTTTTCGGCAATATAATTAGTGTCAAAATTCTGTAAGGATTATTTTAAGGTATAATTTTAATAAATTCTTTATAGTTATCTTTTTATGTTTTTTTCTTATATGTTGTAGTTAATTTGTCCATGATTAAATTTAACATGGCTGGATATTTGTAAATATGATATAATTATAACTAAGTTTGGGGGTGTTGTGAAGTAACAAGAAAAAAAAAAAAGAGAAAAGCGATGTGGAATAAAAAATATATATGAAAAGAATGTGAAAGTGCACTAAAATATCAAGTAAACGCTCAATTACAGTTAAAAAGTGCATGATGAAAAAAAAAGATAAGGTGTGGAAAGACCCTAAAATGTCGGCATCTATCGACCCCCCACCTAAGCCTTACATTACAACCATGTAAAGTCCTTATTGATCTTGAGCTAAGTGCATATTTATATTAGTAGAGATGGATGTGAAAAATTGACTTATGAGACTTGTTCTAAGATTTAATTGATTGTCATGCTCATATAAGTTGAATTCATGAGTGTATTGGACGATATCATGTGCAACACACGAATTAATTTTTCAAAAACCTTGTATATCTTTGTATTGATGGAACATTGATTGATGAATATGAGAACCTCTTTATCATAGACTTGTATGACTTTTGAGAGGGAAAGTTTTTGTGAAATATGCATCTACTAATAGAAATATATTTATGAATATACTACCCAAGTTATTTTATTTAGTTATACTTAGCTTTACTTGAGGACAAGCAAATATTTAAGTTTGGAGGTGTGATGACTCTATGAAAATAGAGTCATTACGCACTTTTTCACTTAATATTTACTTGTTTTATTTAATAAATAGTATTTTTGTGGCTAAAAAAATTAAAATATAAACTTTTTAGTGAAAAGGGGTGAAAATATAATTTTTGGAATTTTTATGAATTTCTAACGCAAGACCAATCAGAAGTTGCCCCGTGGCATGCCACGTAAGCATAGGAGCTGACTAAACAAGCCACGTGGACGCCACGTAAGCACAGAGAGCGAATCACATTGTGTCGCATGTGAGGAGGAGAAACACGCACCACGTGTCAGCACGGCGTTCAATCCGAGTTCAACAATCAGTCAACGCGCTATGACACGTGTCACCATGCTATTGCTCAGAGCACTTCACCCGTGCACCATGCCATCCGTTCCTACAAATCATGTCGTGCCACATGGTGCTGACCGGTCTCCCCTGCCACGCGTCGCTCTCTAATTCATCCAATGAACTTCTAATGCCACGTGTCATGCTGTGATTGGCTGAAACTGTCAATTTTGCTTGTTTTGATCGTAGCCCTTGATTTGAAGCTGATCGGACGGTCCAAATCGCACCTGACCTTTATTTAAGCCCCTAATCACTCCATAAACCCTAATTGGCCTCCATTAGCATAATTTTGGTAAGTTTTTAGAGCTAAAAAGAGAGAAAAATACAAAAAAATTCAAGAAACGACACAATTTTGGTGGAGATTCAAGAGGAAATTAATTCTACAATTCAATAGATTGATTGTATTTCTTTTTCTACTCTTTTCTTTATTAATTTTATGTCTTTCTTTATGAAAAATATGAGCTTTATGAACACAATTATGTATAATTAATTTATTAATCTAGGGATCTTATGAACCCAATTTTTACCATGTGATGATCTAATATTTTTTCCCAATTATAATATTAATTTAATTATATTATTTAATCTGATTTTTATGTTATTAATTGTTTGGCCAACAATTTATCTAAAGAGACAATTAAATAGATTTGAGAAAATTATTTAATTGTTTGTCTTGATTAAATAACATGCATAGTTTCTAGGTAGAGATGTATGATTCTTATGTGTGTGATCCATAATTGATGAACTTAATGAGTAGTATGGAATTTAATTGAGATGAGAGTGTGATTAAATTAATTACTATATGATGTGTAGTTTACTTGAGAGAGGAATACATGCTAGGTTAGATTCAATTGATCTTGTAATTAATTGATATTATATTGGGGGTATTTTAGTGATTCACATATTTAGAAAATTGGGGGACTAAGTATTCCTAGATATTTTCTCATATATCTTTTTAGTCACAAAATCTGATTTAATTAATTATTGCTATTTACTTTTAGTTATTTTAATTTTTCTTTCTTAAGATATAAAAACACCAAAAAAATTGATTTTTATTATTTTTAGTTTAAAAAATTAGTTTCTAAAAAAATAATCTCCGTGGGAACGATCTTTATTTATCATTATATTACTTGTTACGATACGTATACTTGTGTATTTATTGTACACATAATTTGTGTAGTGATCAAACTTTTGGCGCCGTTGCCGGAGAATTATTAATTTTAGAAATTAATATTTTTTTTAATTATTAATTTTATTTTTTTCTTTAAAAAAAAATTCTTATTTTATTTTTCTTTACTTTAATTTTAATCTAAATTTATTTTTATTCTTTTAGGGACTTATTTATTTATTTATTCTAGTTAATTTCTTTTATTTATTTTCTTTACTTATTTTTTTTACTTTAATTTATTTATTTAGTTGTTAATTTTTTTTAGTTTTTATTTAGACATCTCCTTTAGTATTGTAGAAACATAGTTGAGTCTAATGTATGAGTAGAGTTCGCGAGGGAAAAATCTTACCTTTAGATCTTGAAATTGAACGTACTTTGAGATCAATTAGAAAACAATAAGTCACCCAAGAGGAAGAAATGGCTAATCCATTAGAAATAAACAATAATGAGCTAAACTTGAATAATCAAATGTTTTTGATAGATGATAGAGATAGAGCTATGAATGAATATGCAATACCTACGTTGGAAGGGCTGAATCCAAGTATTACAAGGCCAAACATTCAAGCTAATCAGTTTGAATTAAAGCGAGTGATGTTTCAAATGCTACAAATAGTTGGACAATTCAATGGATTACCAACAGAGGATCCTCATCTTCATCTCAGATTGTTTATTGAAGTTATAGATTCATTTAAGTTCAATGGTGTGACAGATGAGGCATTTATGTTTAGATTATTCCCTTACTCTTTGCGAGACTGTGCTCGAGCTTGGCTAAACTCTTTGCCACCTGATTCCATTACAACTTGGAATGGTTTGGCGGAGAAATTCTTGATGAAATACTTCCCACCAACAAAGAATGCGAAGCTTAGGAATGACATCACTTCACCAATAACACGAAGGAGAATCTCTATATGAAGCATGAGAAAGATTCAAGGAAGTGCCCTCATCATGGTATTCCTTCTTGGATTCAAATGGAAACTTTTTACAATGGTCTTAATGCTCAAACAAGGACTATCATTGATGCATTGGCTAATGGAGCTTTGCTAGCCAAATCTTACAATCAAGCTTATGATTTACTTGAGAAAATGGCTAGCAATAATTATCAATGGCCAATGGACAGAATGACAGCCACAAGAAAAGTAGCCGGAATGCATTGGGTAAATGATATCACAGCACTTACAACTCAAGTGTCATCTTTGGTTAATCTTTTGAAGGTACAAAACTCGCCAGGGAGTATAAACCAAGTCCAAAATTGAGGAGTGTCATGTGTGTTTTGTGGAGGAGCTCATTTGTTTGATAATTGTCCAAATAATCCTGAATCCATTTGCTATGTGGGTAATGTGAATCGAAACAATAATCCATACTCAAACACATATAATCCAGGATGGAGACAACATCCAAATTTTTCTTGGAGCAATAACAACATTCAAGGTGGTAGTCAATTCAACCATCAATCGTTTCCACCACCTGGTTTTCAACAACCATAACAATCACAAGCCCAAGAGAAGAAGCCACCTACTGAGGACAATACAAGTGCTTTAATGGGGATGATGAAAGAATTCATCCAATCAGTGAATACAAAAGTGTCAACTCAAGAGGCTTCAATTCAAAATTTGGAGAACCAAATAGGGTAACTTGCTCAGGCTATAAGTCAAAGGCCTCAAGGGAACCTTCCAAGTGATACAATTGTAAACCCAAGAAGAGAAGGTAAGAACCAATGCAATGCCATAGCCTTGAAGAGTGGTAAAACTTTAGAACAAGAACATAAGACTAAAAAGGATAAGGAGGAACCAGAAACTAAAAAGGAGGAGGAGAAATTAGTGGATAAAGAGAGTAATGAAAATGAAATAATTTAGCCAAAAAAGAGAAATCTTTACAAGCCCACTATTCCTTTCCCTCAAAGACTACAAAAGCAAAAGTCAGATACATAGTTTTCAAAATTTCTAGAAGTTTTCAAGAAGCTACACATAAACATACCATTTGTAGAGGCACTTGAACAAATGCCATCTTATGCCAAATTCATAAAGGATATACTATCAAAGAAAAGAAGGCTTGAAGATCATGAAACAATAACCTTGACTGAATGTTGTAGTGCCATCCTTAATAGAAAACTACCACAAAAACTAAAAGATCCAGGTAGTTTTGGCATCCCTTGCACTATTGAAAACATCCGTTTTGGCAAGGTACTATGTGACTTGGGTTCTAGTATTAACCTCATGCCATTATCGGTCTTCAAGAGATTAGGGATTGGTAAAGCAAAACCTACTTCGGTAACATTACAAATGGTAGATAAATTGATTAAGAGACCTCAAGGTGTGGTAGAAGATTTGTTAGTAAAAGTAGACAAATTCATCTTTCCAACGGACTTCATTGTGCTAGACATGAAGAGGACCGTGACATTCCTATCATACTTGGTCGTCCATTATTAGAAACTGGAAGGGCACTCATTGATGTATAAAAAAGTGAACTTACAATGAGAGTGCAAGATGAACAAGTAATATTTAAAGTTTTTAAAGAATCTGAACCTCCTGATATTGAGAATGCTAATGAATTTTTAAGGATAAATGTTACTGATTGTGGGAATGGCTTAAAAGAATCTGTGGCGTCACCCAAACTTAAGACTTTAACACATGCTACAGTAACCAAGGACATAAAATCACCATAAAATAACTCAACCTATTATAACTTTGAAAGTATGTCATCGAAGGTTGATATTGTGGATTGTGTGAAATTTTTGGAGGACGCATCTCTCATGTATATATCAAAGGCGATAATGGAAAATTTTGAGATAGGATCTAAACTCAAACCATCAATTGAAGAGTCACCAAGTTTAGACCCCGCACTTCTATCCTCCTATCCTCAATCAAGTATGAAAGTGAAAGAGTTCAATGGAGAGGTGAAAAAGCTATTAGAAATACATAAATTGGATGAGTTATGGTGGAGTGCTTATAAGAATGTCAAGAAGTTCAAAAGGAAAACAAAAATATGGCATGAGAAGAGAATTGAGTACCATTTTTGCAAGCCAAAACATAAAATATTATTGAACAAATCAAGACTCAAGTTGTTTCCAGGCAAACTCAAAAGTAAATGGATACAAAGGGATGTGCCTTAGGACTTAACAGGACAGTCTAGTTAAGGACGTTAAACGTGACGCTCGTTGGGAGGAAACCCAATGTTATTTTACTTATATTTTCATTGTTTTTGTTTTGTAGGTGAATAAATATGGAGAGCAATGACACAACAAGAATGAGTATTTCAGTGACAAATGTGGTGTGCCATGACTAAGGGAGTTTTCTTTTATTTGGCCTTTTCATATTTATATGTGCACATTGGGGACAATGTGTAATTTAAGTTTGGGGGAGGGAACTTCATTCTCTACATTAGTATTTAGTATGCATTTTAAATTTTTAGGGATGTTTTTTTTATTTTTATTTTTTTATTTTTAGGCTGTTTTTAATCATGATTTGGGTAGAAATTGATAAATATATGGAAACTAAATGCACGCATGCTTGTTATGAAACATATGAACTCCATGATAAAAATTGGTTGTCATGACTAGGATAAGGAATGTAACATATTTGTTAAGATATTTACATTAATCATGTGATATGCTTGTTAGTTTTGATTGAATTGATTCAACTTTTATGCACATGTTCATGATTGAATTTTGGTGTGCTTATTGAGAGAAAATTTGTAGTGAGTTATGTGATTTAATTAGATCTACCAAGTTTTAGAATCCATTTGATCATCTCTTGAGGCGAAATCTTAAATAGTACTTAGCAAGAGAAATGATTTAGGCCTTATTTGGATCGATTGAGCCTTTCAAGCTAACCATTGTTAATATGTTTAGTCACCCATTTGAGCCTAACAAAGAACCTTTCATATCTGTAAGCCACATTTAATGCCTAACTAATAAGTATTACCTCTACCCTTGCACCTTTAGCTTGTATGAAAAGAAAAAAAGATGTAATCATGTGTATGCTTCAGATTAAGGTGAAATGTAATGCACCCCGTAAAAAAAAAGAAAAACTCACAACACAAGTATCCCTCTTAAGAAAAAGAAAATAGAATTGAAAATAAGTTTGGGGTGTTGGGAATTAACAAGAAAAAAAAGAAGAGAAAAGCGATGTGGAATAAAAAAATATATGAAAAGAATGTGAAAGTGCATTAAAATATCAAGTAAAAGCTCAATTACAGTTAAAAAGTGCATGATGAAAAAAAAGCTAAGGTGTGGAAAGACCCTAAAATGTCTGCATCTATCGACACCCCACCTAAGCCTTACATTACAACCATGTAAAGTCCTTATTGATCTTGAGCTAAGTGCATATTTATATTAGTGGAGAGGGATGTGAAAAATTGACTTATGAGACTTGTTCTAAGATTTAATTGATTATCATGCTCATATAAGTAGATTTCATGAGTGCATTGGACAATATCATGTGCAACACACACACACAAATTAATTTTTCAAAAACCTTGTATATCTTTGTATTGATGGAACATTGATTGATGAATATGAGAACCTCTTTATCATAGACTTGTATGACTTTTGAGAGGGAAAGTTTTTGTGAAATATGCATGTACTAATAGAAATATATTTATGAATATACTACCCAAGTTATTTGATTTAGTTATACTTAGCTTTACTTGACGACAAGCAAAGATTTAAGTTTGGGGGTGTGATGACTCTATGAAAATAGAGTCATTACACACTTTTTCACTTAATATTTACTTGTTTTATTTAATAAATAGTATTTTTGTGGCTAAAAAAATTAAAATATAAACTTTTTAGTGAAAAGGGGTGAAAATATAATTTTTGGAATTTTTAACGCAAGACCAATCAGAAGCTGCCACTTGGTATGCCATGCAAGCATAGGAGATGACTGAGCAAGCCACGTGGACGCCACGCAAGCACAGAGAGTGAATCATGTTGCGCTGCGTGTGAGGAGGAGAAACATGCGCCACGTGTCAGCACGACGTTCAATCCGAGTTCAGAAATCAATCAACGCACTATGACACGTGTCACCACGCTATTGCTCGGAGCGTTCCACCCGTGCACCACGCCATCCTTTCTTGCGAATCCCGTCGTGCCACATGGTGCTAACCGGTCTCCCCTGCCATGCGTCACTCTCTCATTCACCCAATGAACTTCTGATGCCACGTGTCATGCTGTGATTGGCTGAAACTGTCAATTTTGCTTGTTTTGATCGTAGCCCTTGATTTGAAGCTGATCGGACGGTCCAAATCGCACCTGACCTTTATTTAAGACCCTAATCACTCCATAAACCTTAATTGGCCTCCATTAGCATAATTTTGGTTAGTTTTTAGAGCTAAAAAGAGAGAAAAATACAAAAAAAAATTAAGAAACGACACAATTTTGGTGGAGATTCAAGAGGAAATTAATTCTACAATTCAAGATATTGATTGTATTTCTTTTTCTACTCTTTTCTTTATTAATTTTATGTCTTTCTTTATAAAAAATATGAGCTTTATGAACACAATTATGTGTAATTAATTTATTAATCTAGGGATCTTATGAACCCAATTTTCACCATGTGATGATCTAATATTTTTTCCCAATTATAATATTAATTTAATTATATTATTTAATCTAATTTTTATGCTATTAATTGTTTGGCCAACAATATATCTAAAGAGGAAATTAAATAGATTTGAGAAAATTATTTAATTGTTTGTCTTGATTAAATAACATGCATAGTTTCTAGGCAGAGATGTATGATTCTTATGTGTCTGATCCATAATTGATGAACATAATGAGTAGTATGAAATTTAATTGAGATGAGAGTGTGATTAAATTAATTACTATATGATGTGTAGTTTACTTGAGAGAGGAATACATGCTAGGTTATATTCAATTGATCTTGTAATTAATTGATATTATATTGGGGGTATTTTAGTGATTCGCATATTTAGAAAAGTGGGGGATTTAGTATTCCTAGATATTTTCTCATATATCTTTTTAGTCACAAAATCTGATTTAATTAATTATTGTTATTTACTTTTAGTTATTTTAAATTTACTTTCTTAAGATATAAAAACACCAAAAATATTGATTTTTATTATTTTTAGTTTAAAAAATTAGTTTCTAAAAAAATAATCTCCATGGGCACGATCTTTATTTATCATTATATTACTTGTTACAATATGTATACTTGGGTATTTATTGCACACACAATTTGTGTGGCGATCATTATGCTTGCAAAATATTAAATAGGTAAAATATGTCTATTAAAAGAATTGATTTTGTTTTTATTCAAAATTTTATAATATGAATGTTAGAGAAAAATATATTATTTTTCATTACAAACTTAAATCTAAAAATTATATTTTAAATTTAATTATACGGTCTAATTTAGAGTAATGCTCTTTTATTTGTTAGTATAATAACTGGGTAGTTAGAGTGAAACTCTATTTCAAAATTTTTTATAAGAACTATTATTCGAAAATGTATTGACAACATATTTTCTATCATGGTTTTAAAACTTTAAAGTTAGTACTCGGATAATTAAATTCTTAGGTTTAATTTGGACACCTTGAATTAAGTTTAAAATGTCTAACCCCACGAAATGTGGCATTTATATGGTTCACTTTCAATCTTTTAGAAAAAAGAATTAATTTAATTAACCTAATTAATTATCGACCCCACCTATAGGTGTTAATTGATTTTTTTAATTAACAAAGAATATCGAACCGCACCAAAAGTGGTATTCATATAAAAAAAGAATCAATAAATATCAATTTATATCTTTAATAACCTAAATAATATGAGCAAGCATAATTAACTTAATTATTATATCCTTAAATACTCCATTGTTATGAATAATAAAAATTTACATTATTTTTTCTTGAATCTATATCTATATTTATTTTTTAATGTTATTAGATTAGGACACAAGAACCAAAATATCATGATAGGATGTTTGGGATATAATTTCATTTTAAAAAGTTTGAACAATAAATTAAAAATCATATATATTCCTTCCTTAGATCGACCTTGGGAGTATTCTTGTCATTTTCTATAAAATTATTCGTGCACTTGCGAGAGTTTTACAAATAATAAAACAAAAGTATTGCACAAGATCGGTATTTGCAATGTCGGTCTTATGCTCATCATGTTTTTGGAGCTATTGCTGCGAACTTGATGATGTGCTCATCAAGTTTTTGGCGTTGTTGCTGAGGAAGTAATATAGTTTTTAAATTATTTATCAAAATTTTGAAAATTTTTTGTGCTATAAATAATTGTGATTATTTTTTTCAAAATTTTTTTTAAAAACAATTAAAAAAAATTTTATTTAAATAATGAGCTCTAAAAAAATAAGAATAAAACATTAACTTAGATTTTTACTTGACTTAATTTATTAACTTAGATTTTTACTTGACTTAATTTATTAACTTAGATTTTTACTTGACTTAATTTATTAACTTAGATTTTAATAGCTTGAAAAGTAAAGATAAAAAGAAGTTCTGTCTAGGAGACTAGTTCTTGGAAGCAACGTTGCTCTGTCTAAAAGGATGGTTTTTAAGGAGACTTTTCTCCACCATTCTTTCTTGGGAGCACTCTTCTTTAATACTAATTATGCTATTTAACTTAGAGATTATAATTAAGAAATAAAAAAAAAAAAAAATAAATTCTAAAGCTATCTCCAAAATTTCAAAGTTTTTAATCACAATCTGTGATAAAAATGAGGTAGTTGCTTTGTTAGATCTAGGTACAAATGTGTTTTGGTGCCTTAGTTATTTGACTTGCACTTAGAAGTGGTTTATCTAAAACCCACAATCATGTCCCTAGTTTAAGTAAACAAAATTTTAAAAATCTATAAGACATGACTTAAAAAGTATAGGTAGAAAAACTTGTCCTACCTATTGGTTTGATTGACTCAATGATGTGGGGACATTGAGTTTACATAAAATTAAATCCCCCAAGTTATGTCTTGTTAAGATGTTAAACTAAGTGCTAGATGAGAGGCAACCCATCATTTTAGGTAATGTTATTTTATTTGTTTTATTTATTTAATTTCTTTTGTTTATTTTTGTTTAATTGCATATGAATAATTTTAGAATTTTTAAAACTAAAAATATTTATTGAGATATTAGAAGTTCACAACGATCTACCTGTGTGAACATTAATGATAAACATGATGGACATAGCTGCATTTCTCCATCATTACTTGCACATTCTCATGAAATAAGTAACTTTTATTTTATTTTCTCTTTATCTTTATCTTTAATTTAAAATTATTACACTGAGGATAATGTAAGTTCTAGATTGGCGGTGGTGAAAGGTTTCCGTGCTCAATTTCAAAATTTTTAACAATTTTAAAAATTTTTATGTTCACAATTTTCATTTTTTGGTTTTGATTTTATTTTCTTTGTGTGGTTTAGTAATTTTTAGAATGTTAGGATTAGTTTTTAAACAATTTTCTCACAAAAATATATCATTTCTTTAAATCAAATTTAAGTAAATAGTTAAGTCTTTTTTACTGTTAGATTAATTTTTGAAAACATATCATGGAGTATATGGTAATTAGTTAGTTTTTATCATGACTAGTATTTCTTGATAAGGTGTGAAAATTATATTAAACTCGAAATCGGTGTTTAGGAATCAAATAGTATAGACTACATTTGTGAGATATAATTTGAGCCTAATTTTCTTTATTTTGAGTGAAATTTATTTTTTCTACTCCAACACATTTCTTTTTTCTTCAAATTTTTAGATGATCTCTATTGGTATTAGCATTGAATGTATGAATTTTCTCATCTTAATAGAGTATTGTATATTTATTTTTCATTTTCTTAGATTAAATGATTTAAATAGAAATTGATAGTTTATGCCTTTATCTTATTCATGCATGACTTCTACCAAAAAGAGATATATTTGGGGTTACCTAAACCAATATCAAACAGAAAAGCCACAAAATTAACCACTCATCAAAATTCTACAAAAATGTACAATTTGTACATGGGTCCACTCTAAAAACAATGTTGAAAAATCTCCTAAAAAATATAGAGATAAAGAATATATAGTATAATCTACACACTATGACCCATATAGCCTACAAAGTTGTGAGAAAAAGGCTAATTACAAAAGAAAGTTATAAGAAGTAATTAAATCCCTAAAAAGTCATTGCACTGTCTTCATTTCTAAAAGACATATTACTTGATATTTTTATTCGATGAGTTTGATTGATGCATGAAAGTAATGTATAATATTTTATAAATCTTTACATTTGATTCCTTTCATGAGATCAATGTTAAAATAATACTTTGAGTCTTTCTTCTTTATACATATGCTAACATATTAGTTCATTTTTATACATAAACTCTTTTGCATATAAAGTAGTATGAGTGTTTGAACCTATAGAATTCAGCGTTTTTGAGAGTATTAGCTTCTCAGGTATATAGTCGAAGTGAATTCGGATTCCTGAAAATAAGTTTAGGTGACAACTAATTTTAATTCGCAAGACTTAACAACTATAAAGCTATATGAGAAAATGATTCAATCTACTCCCTTATCGATCCTGTATTTGTCCTAATTTTTGCCTATTTTTGATTTTTTTGATATCTTTTCACCTATATTTCCATATTAAACCAGAATTAAACTTACTCATGATATTTAAGCAAAAACAAGAAAAATAAGTGGTTTAGAAGTGGCCAAAAGACTCTACTTTCAGAGAGTTATCAGCACCTAACAATGCCCTTGGACTATTTTGACATTGTGGTTCTTTTAAGTCTATCCATGGGTTCATTTAGGCATCTATTTAGTATTGTCAAGTCTTTGGGTGGCAAAAACATTGCATCTATCCTAATGTACATTCCCATATGCTAGCGGGGCACTTATTGAAGCGATATTGAGTATTTTTTTATGAACCCACTAGGTTCCTAGATGAGTGACCATTACTTATGCATGATTAGGACCATGTTCCATATTCTTGAGGCAATCATCTTGATGCCTCATGTGTTGGGAATAATTTAGAGTAGCCATCTCCTAGTACTGTTACATTATCTACCATCACTTCTTTATAGGGATATGATTCTCATTTCTACCTATAGTGTGGAATTTCTTATTCGGCATTGATACAACTCTTGGACAATTTCCACCCAATTGTTTCAAGGTGCTTCTTGGTCATTGGTTACTCTAGAAGGAGAATGGTAGAGAATTTACAATTAAAAGTTCAAGTATCTTTACTATTCATAACTTTAGGATGATAGTAGGGGATGGTGTCATTCAAACCCAATGCTAATCGTGTCCTGATAGACCAACTTTAAGTTACAAATAAATGGTGGGAAGAGTCCATATTTACTACTATATGTGACTTTGACATTCTGTCCCTTTACCATCCTCCCATTCCAACCCACTACAAGAGAGAAAGTTGGGTTTTTGAAACTTAGTCTTTTATTATAATTTTCTAGTAATTTCCTAACTTGTTTCTTTTGTTTGTAGTGCCTTGGACTCGAGGTAACATTATTCTTGCTCATGAAGATTTCATAAAGTCACTCTATCATCTTCCTCAATCATAGTAGTGCATTGATTGACCTACTATCCTAGAGCAGATTTCTTACTAGAGCCTAGACCCAATCGTAGTTGATCTAAAGGGTATCAGCCCCCTGATACTCGCAAAGGTTAAGTAGTTTTTAATGCCATTACTGATTTACCTGGTAATTACACCAATTGATATGCCAAAATTAGGCATACTAAGTTTATATAATATATAAAATAGCTCACAAGTGCATGGATCACTTATAGAAAATGACAAGTGTACTTCCAAGGTTGGTCTAAAGAGAAATCATGCGGTTTTTAAATCATTCAACAAATTCTTAAAAATGAAATTAAAAACCCAAACATTTAGTCAAGATTGTTTTGGTTAAGTATCTAAGCTACTGACATAAAAATAAAGATATTCAATAAAAATTTATCATGTACTAGAGAATTTATGGGATATATTATTTAGTTAATCTTGTTCAAAATTAAGTTGGTTATTAGAGATATGAATTAAAATTATTGATTGGCAGGGATCAAAATTATTTTATTAATAATAAAAAAATTATTATCATGAGGTCAAGATAATCAATTGATTAATTATTAAATTTTGATTTATTTCAAAGGACTTAATAAACCATATAATTGTTTCCTAATGCTGAGCATGTAAGTTGGACTTGCATTCAAGGTGTCAAAGATGAGTTTATTATTTAAGTATAGAAACTAACATTTAGATTTTAAAAGTATTATGAAGGATATGTCATCATTATATATTGAGTAATAATTCTTATAAAAGTCTTTAAAATAGAGCTCACCCTAACTATACAGTTGATATAGACCAAAATAATTAAGAGTACTACTCTAAGTTAGATTCAGATAAATTAAATCCTAAATCTAACTCTCTCGTTTATTATGAAAAATGCTATGTCAATATATTTTTTATTTACAAACTTTTGTTTAAATCTTGATGAAAAAATAAAACATAATTCATTTTATGAAATTTTTTAATCTAATTTAATATTTCACAAGCATAAAAACATTACTAATATCCACTACTATTTATAACTAAGCACACATAGTTTCATAAATGATCAATAAATTAAACATATATCATATAAAACAACACTTAAAAATATTTTGAAAATAATATATTTAAATATACCTCAACAGAATTCTTAGAATTGCTTTTGAAAATCCTCCAGATAGAATTGTTGTGCTATTTTTTGAACTGAAGCTAAAAGCTATTACATGGACTAAATTTATTCAACTCTTGAATGAGAGAACTTTAGACTACAAAAAGAAAAGCTAATAAATGTAAGAAATCAACTAGAAGAGTGCTAATGGAATGAAAGGGATATAGTTTTACAAAAGAAATAGAGTCCCATTTATAGGGTTAGGAGAAGAGAAAAAAGAGAACTTTTCAGCCTGATGTAGTGACATACTATTTTTTCATGTAGCGGCATACACAACTTGTATATAGTTTAAGTGTGCTCCACTCTCTTCGCATTGCAGCACATAATGTTTTCACGATATGACGTGCATTGTATCTGGGATGTATTGATTCATTTCCTTTAGCCTTGTGCCATAACTCAAAACAATTTCATAAGGTGGCACACTTTAAACTGTGTCACTTTGGAATCCTAATTTTCAAATAATTTAATTTTTCCAAATTTGAAGCATAAGTAATATTTTAAGAATGGTTTCTTTTAATCTTCCAAGTTGTAATGGATTCTTAAAGTATAATTCTTTCAAATTGAATCTTTATAATACAAGAAATACCTGAAAAACAACAAAATATACTTATGATTCTAAAAATATTGATTTGCATAAAATGATAGTAAAACAAGAAAATACAAATCTATATAATCACTAAACCTGCATAAAATCTTGATATATAAAGTGTTTTTGAACACTTATTATAACACGTAACCAACTTTTTGTTAGTCTCTTAGAAATTAAACTATCCTAAATCATTTTCATATATTGATACAATTGCATTTAGCCAATGCAACAAGGCTCTAAACCCCTATGTTTTCCTAGTGGATGAGTTTAAGTCTCGTGAGGGTTTTTAGATATGATACGTACAAACATCCAAAATAAAAATAATTAAAATAAAAAACAAACAAATAACACATAAATAAATAAAAAATTTAAACAAAGTAAAAAAAATAAAGTAATAAGAAAAACAAAACTTCTCATGCTTTTAAAATTTCTTTTAAGTCTATAATTAAAAACTATAGCACAAGTCATTTCAATATTCTAAACATTCATGATTTATTATAATAATTAGTTTGAAAATCTCTTTCATATTTAATTCAAAAATGTATGAGTATAAAATTTACTCAATCTTAGTGTAAGGAATTCTAATTTGTTTCAACTCTTACCTCACAAGACATACTCTCTCAATGACACTCATCCTAATAGTTCAAATACTCATTCAAAGGTATATGCAAAAGAGTTTATGTATGGGAATGAACTAATAGTTTGTATATGTTTAAAGAATAAAAAACTCATAGTGGTGCATCATATTAATGTCATGAAAGGAATCAAATATAAGGATTTATAAATAAATCACATATTATTTTCATACATCAATAAAATTCATCAAATAAAAATGTCAAGTGCTATGCCTTTTAAAAGATGAAGAAAATGCAATGACTTCTTGGAGAATTATTTCCTATTTTTTTCTTTTTTATATTACTAATTCTCATAACATTAAAGGATAATGAGTCATAGTATGTAGTTTATACTATTCATTTATTTTATTTTATTTTTATCTCTTTTTGGAGAGTTATTCTCTTTTTTTAAGGAAATGATCATGTATAGATTGTACATATATTGTATGATAAACGAGTCACTAATTTTTGGCTTTATTTTATTGATTTAGGTAACCCCATATATGTCAATTTTTTAAAAGTCATGCATGAATCAATAGAAAGTCATATACTTTCGATTTCTACTTAATTTATTCAATTTAAGCTATAAAAATAAATATATGATACTTTAGTAGATGTAAAAATCCTAATATTCAATGGAAAAATCTATAGAGATAATCTAATAATTAGAATTGATAAGAAGAATTCCTAAAGAGTGGAAAAAATAATATCACTCAAAATGTGAAGATAATAGCTCAATATATATTCTCACAATGGTAGTCTTCACTATTTGATTTCCTAAATACCAATTTTGGGTTCATCATAATTTTAAGATTTAGTTATGAAATTCTAATTATGACAAGAAATAATTAATTATCACATTACTCGAAATGTTTTTTTTTTAAATTAATCTAGCAATGCAAAGACTATCATTTTTTTAAAACTAACTTTATAAGACATGATAATTTTGTAAGAAAATTAAAAATAAACCAAAATTTATAATTTAATAAAAATAAATAAAATAACACACAAAAAGTAAATAAAAACATATATAAAAATGTAAATATGTGAACCTAAAATTTCAATTTTTCTACCCATAACCTAGAATTTACATGCCTTCAATGTAACAATTATAAATAAAATCTAAAGAGTAAAGAGAGAAAAGTTACCCAGTTATTAAACTTGTTTAAGAGTTGGTAAATAATTGTAGGTGTATCCATCAATCCAAAAATATTATTGTTACACAGGTGTGTTGATCGGGGCAGAACCGACGTCGCCGATCCTGCCCGTTACTTTGGTTTTATCTATTTATAAAACTCTCGCAAGTGCACGAATCATTTCGTAGAAAATGATAAGTATACTCCCAAGGTCGATCTAAGGAAGGAATGTATGTGGTTTTTAATTTATTATTCAAACTTTTAAAAACGAAATTAAATCCTAAACATCCTGTCACGATATTTTGGGTTTTGTATTTTTAATCTATTAAAATAAAGAAAAACAAAGATTCAATAAATTTTTATGCAAATTTTATCATTTTTAATGTTGGAGTATTTATGGATATAATAACTAAGTTAATTATGCTTGCTCATATTATTTAGGTTATTAAAGATATGAATTGATATTTATTGATTCCCTCTTTTTTATATGAATACCACCTTTGGTGGGGTTAGATATTCTTTGTTAATTAAACAAATCAATTAACACCTATGGGTGGGGTTGATAACTAATTTGGTTAATTAAATTAATTTCTTTTTCTAAGAGATTGTAAATGAAACATTTAAAATGCCACCTTTGGTGTGGGTTAGACAACTTTAAACTTTATTCAAGGTGTCCAAATTAAACCTAAGAATTTAGTTATCCAGTACTAACTTTCAAGTTTTAAAACCACTACTGAAAACATGTTGTCAATACATTTTCAGATAATAATTCTTATAAAAACTTTTGAAATAGAGCTTCACTCTAACTATCGGGCGATTGTACCAACAAATAAAAGAGGACTACTCTAAATTAGACCGAATAACTAAACCTTAAAATCTAATTTTCAGATTTAAGTTTGTAATGAAAAATAATAGATTTCTCTCTAACATTCTTAATATAAAATCTGAATAAAAAATAAAATCAATTCATTTTAGAGATTTTTACCTATTTAATATTTCGCAAGCATAACAACGTTATTATTACATCATGTTTATAAACGACAAATGAGTTAAATTTAATCATTGCATAAATTAAATATAACATGTAAGAATAAAGCATAAAAATATAAGCGTAAAGAAAATAAAATCCTTACAGAACTTCGATGCTATTCCCGTTGCTGAAAAACCTCCAAGCGGAATTTGCACTCCCATTTATTGAATCAAAAGCTAATATATTACAAAAACATAACTAGTTCTTCCCAAAAAGGGAAGAACTCTAAAACTAAGAGAAATTAACTAAAAACTAAGAAAAACTAAAAAAACCTAAAAATCTAAGAAAAGAGAGAAAGAAAGAAGAGAGAAGTGTGTTTTGAAGGTGTGTTTTGAAGTGAAGGGAAGGGGGGTATTTATAGGTGAGGATGGAGAGAAAAAATGAGTAAAAAAATGTTAAAAAAATATTTAAAAATTAAAAAACGCGTATTGGAATTGCTGATGTCATTAATGACGTCGGCATGATGTCACGGGGCGGGCCGCACGTGGAAAATGGGGCGAAAAGGCGTTGGGCGCGCGAGAGGCTGGCGCGGCCACGCGCGCGCGCGAGAAGCTGCCTGCCGCGCGCATCTCGCGCGCGCGTGGAACGTGCCCGCGCGATGGGTCGCGCGCGGACAGCCAGTCGTGGCGCGCGCGGCATGGGGGCGCCAAGCGGCGGGCTGAGCGCGCGGCCGGGCAACGGGGCGCGATTTCCGTCTTTTGACATTTTTGACCTTTTCACCCATTTTGTCCAATTTTTCCATGTTTGTTGACCTTTTCCCACTTGTTTATTAATATATTTGTGATGTATTGCTTCAAGTATTCCTCTTTGAGTCTTTAAATTGCGTTTTAAGCCAAAATACCGAAAAACAATAAAAATACCCGTGATTCGAAAAAGACAAATTTATATAAATATATGATAAAACATATAAATATATGTATTTTTAATCAATTAATGTACATAAAATCATGGTTATTTTAGTGCTTTTTGGGCACTCATCACAACCTCAACTTGCTAGTCCCTTAGCAAGAGAAGCGATAAAAACTAAAAATTAAACTATCCTAAATCACTTTCGTGGATTGAGAAACGGTTGCATTTAACCTATGAACAAGCCGTAAACCCCTAGGTTGCCCTAGTGGACGAGTTTGAGTCTCGTGAGGTTTTCGGTAATGATACCCACAAACATTGAACTAAATAAAAGAAACTATAAAAACAATCACAACACAATCAAAAATTAATTTAAGAATAAAAGAAAACAACATATCACAAAAATATCTCATACTTTTTAATCTCCTTTAAGATCATAATTAAAATCTCAAGCATAAGTTATTTTAATCTCTTTAAACAATCATGATTTTATTATAATAATTAGTCGAAAATCATTTTCATATTTCATTTCAAAAATGTATCAATTTAATTTTACCCAATTTCTGTCATGAATTAGAATTCGTCGACTCTATTCCTCACAAGTCAATACTCTCAAAGCACGAATCCTATGGGTTCAAACACTCATACTAATTTATATGCGAAAAGAGTTGATGTATAGAAATGAACTAATATGTTCGCATATGTATAAAGAATAAAGGCTCAAAGTGTTATTTTGATATTGATCTCATGAAAGGAATCGAATGTATAAATTATAAAGATATCATATATAAAAATTATTTTCATGCATAAATCAAACTCATTAAGAAAGAATTTCAAGATATATGCTTTTTACAAATGAAGAAATTGCAATGACTTTTTAGGAATTATTTCCTATATCTTTTTTTTTTTTTGTAATTAGCCTCAGTACTCATAACTTTGTAGGAATGTGGGTCATAGTATGAAGATGATACTATATTTTTTTTATCTCTCTAATTTTTTTCAATATATGTATATTTTAGAGAGTCAACCCATGTAATGATTGTACATTTTTTTGGATTTTGGTGAGTGGTTAATTTTGTGGTTTTCTGCTTGATCTTGGTTTAGGTAACCCCGTATATGTCTCTTTTTTTTGTAACTACGCCATGCTACGAATGAGATAAAAGCATATACTATCAATTTCTACTCAAATCATTTAATCTAAGCAAAAATAATAATAAAAATATACGACACTCTATTAAGATGAGAAAAAATTCATACATTCAATATTAATGCCTATAGAGATCATCTAAGAATTTGAAGAAATAAGAAATGTATTTGGAGTAGAAAAAATATATATTTCACTCTGAATAAAGAAATTAGGCTCAAATTATATCTCACAAAGGTAGTCTCCACTAAAACAAATTCATAAACACCGATTTTGGGTTTAATATAATTTCTACATCTTATCAAGAAATACTAGTTATGACAAAAATTAACTAATTATCAAAAACAATTACAAAATATTTCATGATATGTTTTCAAAAATTAATCTAACAGTACAAAAGACTTAACTCTTTACTTAAATTTGATTTAAAGAAATGATAAATTTTTGTGAGAAAATATATTTTTTTTTTAATTTTTTTTTTAAATTTCAAAAATTACTAAATCACACAAAACAAACACAAAAAAATGAAGATGTGAACATAAAAAAGAAAAAAAAAAATTTTATTTTTTTTTTTTTTTTTGAAATTTTTTTTTTTTTGAAATTGTTAAATCTTTTTTTTTTCTTTTCTAATTAAGCATGGTAACTTTTCACCACCCCCAACCAAGAACTTACATTGTCCTCAATGTAACAACTGTAAATTAAAGATAAAAAGAAAAGAGAAGAAAGATTACCTATGTCTTGAGAATGGGTAAGTAGTAATGGAGAAATGGAAGTCGATTCATCATATTCATCATTAAAGTGAATACATGACGTGATTCTTTGTGAACTTCTAACAACTCAAAAAATATTTTTAGTTTTAACAATTTAAGAATTATTCACATATAATTAAACCAAAATAAACAATAAAATTAAAACAAATAACAAAAAAAATTACCTAAAATGATGGGTTGCCTCCCATCCAGCGCTTAGTTTAACGTCTTAGCAAGACGCAACTTGTGGATTGACTTTTAAGTAAACTCAATGTCCCCTCATCATTGACTCAATCAAACCTACAAGTAAGACAATGTTGTCTACCTATACTGCTTCAAAAATGCCCTATTGGTTTTCAAATCTTTCTCGCATCAAAAACTAGGGCATGCGAGGGTTTTAGATAACCCACATCTAGGTGCAAATCAAATAATTAAGGCATCAAAACACAATTGTACCTAGAACAAACAAAACAACTAACTCCTTAGATTGTAATTAAAGCTTTAAAATTTTGGAGATAGTTTCAGAATTTTTTTTTTTTTTTAATTTTTTTGAAGTTAAAATAACATAATCAGATAACTAAGAGTGCTCCCGTGAAAGAATGGTGGCAAAGGCTCCTTAAAAACCATCCTCCTAGGCATGAACAACGTTCCCGTGAAAGACTAAGTACAAAGGCTTCCAAGAACTAGTCTCCTAGACAGAACTCCCTTAGATCTTTACTTTTCATGCTATTAAAATTAAGTTAATTAAGTTAAGTAAAAATTTAAGTTAATTAAGTTAATAAAAAATGAGTTAATTAAGTTAATGAAAATCTAAGTTAATTAAGTTAGTAAATTAAATTAATATAAGTTAGTAAATTAAGTTACTAAAAACCTAAGTTAATTAACGTGACGTAAAATTAAAAAAAAAAGTAGTTAAAAAAAAATTTGAAAAAATAAAATAAAATAAAAGAGAAAAATAAAAATTAAGCCAAAAAAATAATAATAATAATAAAATAAAATAAATTGAAAAAAATAATTGAAAAAGGTAAAAAGAAAAAGAAAAAGAAAAAAACAACAAAAAAAATAAAAAAAAATTGAAAATAAAGTTTTTGATTTTTTTGATTTTTTTGATTTTTTTGATTTTTTTGATTTTTTTTGATTTTTTTGATTTTTTTGATTTTTTGATTTTTTTTATTCTTATTTATTTATTAATTTAATTTAAAATTTATTTACTTTTGTTTTTTACTTCAAATTTCAAAATGCAAAATTATTTTATTATTCATGCTATATTTTTTTTATTTATTACGAAATTGAAATTTGAATTTTTTTTACTTTTCACAACAACAAAATTTTTTATTTTTTTTAATTTTTTAATAAAAAAAAATCACAATTATTTACAACAAAAGGTTTTTAAAATTTTGATAAATAATTTAAAAACGCTTATTCTTCCCGCAAGAATCCCAGCCAAAAACTTGATACCATCCTCAAAGAATCTGACCAAAAACTTGATCGCCATCACGCGAACGGCGCCTAAAACTGATCTAGGCGAAATGAACGTCATCCTCGCTCGCTACTTTGGTTTTATCTATTTATAAAACTCTCCAGTGTACGAATCATTTCGTAGAAAATGATAAGTATACTCCCAAGGTCGATCTAAGGAAGGAATGTATGTGGTTTTTAATTTATTATTCAAACTTTTAAAAACGAAATTAAATCCTAAACATCCCGTCACGATATTTTGGGTTTTGTGTTTTTAATCTATTAACATAAAATAAACAAAGTTTCAATAAATATTTATGCAAATTATATCATTTAAAATAGTGGAGTATTTATGGATATAATAACTAAGTTAATTATGCTTGCTCATATTATTTAGGTTATTAAAGATATGAATTGATATTTATTGATTCTCTTTTTATATGAATACCACCTTTGGTGGGGTTAGATATTCTTTGTTAACTAAACAAATCAATTAACACCTATGGGTGGGGTTGATAACTAATTTGGTTAATTAAATTAATTTCTTTTTCTAAGAGATTGAAAATGAACCATTTAAATGCCACCTTTGGGGTTGAAACGATTTAAACTTTATTCAAGGTGTCCAAATTAAACCTAAGAATTTAGTTATCCGAGTACTAACTTTCAAGTTTTAGAAACCACTAACAAAACATGTTGTCAATACATTTTCAGATAATAATTCTTATAAAAACTTTTGAAATAGAGCTTCACTCTAACTATCTAAGCGATTGTACCAACAAATAAAAGAGCACTACTCTAAATTAGACCAGGATAACTAAACCTTAAAATCTAATTTTCAGATTTAAGTTTGTAATGAAAAATAATATATTTCTCTCTAACATTCTTAATATAAAATCTTGAATAAAAATAAAATCAATTCATTTTAGAGATTTTACCTATTTAATATTTCTATGACATAACAACGTTATTATTACATCATGTTTATAAACTGCCAAATAGAGTTAAATTTAATCACGTCAAATTAAATATAACATGTAAGAATAAAGCATAAAAAATAACTCAGAAGAAAATAAAATCCTTACAGAACTTCGATGCTATTCCCGTCAAAAACCTCCAAGCGGAATTTGCACTCCCATTTATTGAATCAAAAGCTAATATATTACAAAAACATAACTAGTTCTTCCCAAAAAGGGAAGAACTCTAAAACTAAGAGAAATTAACTAAAAACTAAGAAAAACAAAAAAAAACCTAAAAATCTAAGAAAAGAGAGAAAGAAAGAAGAGAGAAGTGTGTTTTGAAGGTGTGTTTTGAAGTGAAGGGAAGGGGGGTATTTATAGGTGAGGATGGAGAGAAAAAATGAGTGAAAAAAATGTTAAAAAATATTTAAAAATGTAAAAACGCGTATTGGAATTGCCGATGTCATTAATGACGCGCATGATGTCACGAAGCGGTTGCACGTGGAAAATGGGGCGAAAAAGGCGTTGGGCGCGCGCGGAGAGGGGCTGGCGCCGGCTGCGCGCGTCGGGGCTGTCGCGTGAACAAGCGTCTCGCGCGATGGGGCGCGCGCGATGGGCGCGGACAGGCACATGCCAGCGCGGCCGGGCGCCGGGCCGGTCGGGGCGCGGGCAACCCGGGCGCGATTCCGTCTTTGACATTTTTGACCTTTTTCGACCCATTTTTGTCCAATTTTTCCATGTTTGTTGACCTTTTCCCACTTGTTTATTAATATATTTGTGATGTATTGCTTCAAGTATTCCTTGAGTCTTTAAGTGCGTTTTAAGCCAAAATACCTGAAAAACAATAAAAATACCCGTGATTCCGAAAAAGACAAATTTATATAAATATATGATAAAACATATAAATATATGTATTTTTAATCAATTAATGTACATAAAATCATGGTTATTTTAGTGCTTTTTGGGCACTCATCATGTGTACTTGCCATACACTTCACTAATTGGTTATAACATTGATAATTCTAAATAATTTTCACAAAAATGGGAATAAAACAAAAGAAAGACATGAAAGTACTATTATCTATAGTGATAGGTTGCCTCCCATACAACGCTTATTTTAACATCATAGCAAGGCATATTTATCATATTGTGCCTAGGATTATACACCTATATGGACTTAATGTCTGTTGCATTATGTCCTCCTTAAAAATAAGTTTTTACATGATACCCATTGACTTTAAACTTTGTTTGTGTTTTTGGATCCAACAACTCTACTAATCCATGTGGAAATGATTAAGTATTTATGTACAGTCCATCCCACCTTCATTTTGGTTTTGTTGGAAACAATCTAAAATTAAGAATTAAATAAAATAACTTTCATTCTAAGAAGAAAAGTCTTATGAACTAGCCTCTTGTCGTGATAGCGCTTTGTATATTCTTGGTACAACTTTGCATTTTTGTAGGCTTCACCCTTAATCTCTTATAGCCCACTAATTTGGAGCAACTATTTATCTCTTGCTTTATCTAAATCTAGGTTTAGTTTTTTGATTTCCTAATAATTCTTGTTGTTTATTTTCTACAGGTAAATGGCACACTTTTCCAAACATTAACTGGTAAGGGCTCATTCCATTAGGTGTTTTGTATGTTGTGCGGTAAGCCCATACGACATTATTCAACTTGATTGCCTAGTATTTCCTAAAAGGGTGAACAATGCATTCCATAACCCCTTTTATTTGCCTATTACTTACTTTCACTTGATAGAAAGTTTGAGGATGATATGAAGTAGCCACTTTTTTTATGTTATGCTTCTTTAGGGTGCATAAAAAGTTTTGTTGCAAAAATGACTTCCTCTATCACTTATTACTATTTTAGGCATCCCAAACCTACAAAAAATTGAATCCTTCAATAATTTAATAACAATATTGGCATCATTAGTTTTAGTGGATATAGACTCTACTCACTTGGATACATAATCCATAGCAACCAGGATATGTTCATAACTAGAAGATGGGAAAAAGGACCCATAAAGTTAATCCCCCATATATCAAAATATTCAACTAAATTACATGTCAAAGGCATTTCATCTCGTTTTCTTGTATTACCTATCTGTTGACATCTATCACATTGAGTACAAAATAGATTAGCATATTTTAAAAGAGTTGGCAAGTAAAATCCAAATTCTAATACCTTAAAGGCAATTTTGTTACCTTCGAAATGACCTCCTAGTGAAAATCATGACAAAAAGTCAAGAGAGTTTTATGTTCTTCTTTTGGTACACAGCTCCAAATGGTTTGATCTTAACCAATCTTCAATTTATATGGGACATTCCAAAAGTATTTCCTACAAGAGCTTAACAACTTTTCTGTTCCTCATAAGATATGTTAGGTGTCAAAATATCACTAGTAAGATAATTAACCATATAAACATACCATGGATTTAGACCTACTAAAAATAATTGTTTATTAGGAAAATTTGTAGTCTTCTTTACTTTCACCTTCAAGAAAATTGAATTTAGAAATTAACCTTGATAACTGGTTAGCTACTAATTTTTCACTGTCTTTCTTTTATTTCTTGGTCAAATTCTTGTAAGAATAAAATCCATATGATTAATCTTTTCTTAGCATTAGGTTTACTTAGTAGATAGCTTAAGGCTACATGATCAGAATGCATACTTACTTTAGAACCTACTAAGTATAACCTAAATTTATCTAAACAAAACAAAACAACCAAGAATTATTTTTCAATGGTGGAAAAATAAATTTGGGCATCATTGGGTGTTTTGCTAGCATGATATATAACATGCAAATGCTTATTCAATCTTTACCTCAAAACTATTCTGATTACATAATCATAAATGTCACACATTGTTTCAAATGGAAGACCCTAATCAAGTGCCAAAATTATAGGGGCCGATGTTAATTTATCCTTCAAAGTATTAAAGGATACAAGGCATGCAACATTAAAATCAAAATAAACTTCTTTTGATAGAAATTTGCATAAAAGATGACTTATTTTAGAAAAATCATTAATAAATTGCTTATAGAAACCTGCATGTCCTAAAAAGCTTCTAATATACTTATGAGATGTAAGGGGAGGTAATTTAATTATATTTTTACCTTATCAACTTCAACTCTTTTGTTAGAAATAACATACCCTAACACTATCTCTTATTGTACCATTTTCTCCTAACTTAGTGTCAAGTTGCATTCAATGTAATGTTATAAAACTAAAGTCAAATTATGTAAACAATGATCAAATGAGGTTCCAAAAATAGAAAAATCATCAATAAATACCTTAATGAATATTTCCACCATGTTTGAGAAAATTCAAATCATGCATCTCTAGAATATGACCGGGGCATTGCGTAACCCAAACAACATCCTTCTAAATGAAAGTCTCCCAAAAGGACATGAAAAAGTATACTTTTCCTTTTTATGTTATGTATACCTGATAATAGCCAAAAATGTCATCCAAAAAATAGTAAAATTCATGCTCTACTAGTTTTTCTTGCATTTGATCAATGAATGGAAGAGGAAAGTGATTCTTACTCAAATGAAAGAGTCTAGGATGGAACTTGCTACAGCCTAGAAGATATAGATTAATGTCATGGTAGCCTTGGATGCTCTCTTGTTAGAGAAATAGGCCGGTTGGGCTGATGAGAAGGAGTGAACTAATGCACTAGTTGAGAGCATCCACTTTGTACAAGGATAGTTACATGTAGCCACTACAGCATTAGGTTCAATTAGGATCTAGGACAAGGCTAGGGTACCTTGGATACCTAGGTCCACATTTTCCAACCATAATGAGACAATTTAGGAATATCTTATTAGATAACATCCTCAATGAGACTATTTTCCCATCTTTTAGAGAAATGCTTCTCCATATAATGTAGTCACCTTCGAGTTGAACGGTGAAAATATTGGTAGTCTTAGAAGTTTAGGTAATTTTAGCAATTACTATTATACTACCAAGGGTAGCATTAGTATTTTTTTAACCCTTTACTTTCTTCTGTCATAGGATAGCCCAGATTTCATTTATCTCCTCACTAAATTATATGTACTTAGTGGGGTTACTTTTACTTTCAAAATTATCTCTTTGTAAAACAATTTCTAAGCATAACTATGCCTTTTATATTGCATTAGCTTTTATGTTACCTTCCACACTTTATCTCTTCTTGTATTTTATTTTGTACTTATACTTCTAATATTATTTTGGACCATCTTGTCCCCCCATATATTTAGGAGGTTATGGAATTTTAACTTAACATGCAAGTGTGGGAGGATCGATAGACATAAAACAAAACACAGATCCTGGATTCGAGGTATATAAAGATGGGGAACAATTTCTCAACCATGGCTTGACTTGATTTGGTAGGATAAACACATATGGATCTACTCCCTTGGCTAACCACACTCTAGTTGACTGTCATCATTCATTGATGATCAATAAAAATTTTAGCTATCAATTTCCTAGTCAATCACACTCTTGGTTGGCAATCCTACTTCTTGGCCAATCACCTTTTTGGATGGTCATACCTTCTAGTCCTAGCCTATCTGGTCAGATGGTAGTCTGATCATTAGACCATGCATTGGCTTAGTTGGAAGACTAGTGGCTTAAAACTTTGGGTGATGATTAAATTATACCACCTTACTTTTCCGTTGTTCTTGTGTCTTTGTGTTGGATTTGTGTTTACACAATACGATATCTTTTTTTTATTTTACTCAGTGTTTTTCCATTCTCTAAGTAAGATTTGTTATTACATGTTAGTGATACAAAAATGCATATAGTTCTGAGCACTTCGAATGTAAGCATGCTTACACACACTATAGGGTTTTTTTTGTAATGTGCATGCTAAGTGGAGTGTTGGTCTGTAGCAAGTAAGAATATGGATGAACCAATGTTGTCACTTGTGCTTTTGGTTTGTTTCAAGAGTAGGTATTTATGGAAAGTACTTAGAAATTTTAGAATGAAAAAATATGACTTTTTAGTATCTCACTATCAAGCTTACCACCACCCTCGCCACCACCCTTGATGAGGTGGTTGACGAGGGAGTTGACCAAGGGAATGGTGACTTCTCACTTTTCTATATTTGGATCACTATTACCTCAAGTGTTATTTAGTATTAGTGATTCATGATTGTGTGAGAAAAACTATGCTTGTAAGTGTTAAGTACTAGAGATGGTGTTTGCAAGTAGGATGTATGTGAGTCGTGTGTTTTTGGGGATTTGCTTGGATGCAACTATTTATTTTTGAAAGCCTCAGAGTTAAAGGTAGCTAAGATAAATACTTTAACATCTCATATCTCTTGTTGTGTGCAATAAGAGATAGGTTGCTTGAGTAAGAGATAGGTTTCTTGAGTAAGAGATAGGTTGCTTAAGTTTGAGGGTGGTCATCAAGATTTGGAGAAATTACATTTCTTATTATTTATTTATGGTTTATAATCACACCATATTGGGTGGTTCTGGCTTTGGAGATGAGCCAAGCTCCATTGTCGAACTAGGTAGATACAAAAGCAACAAGCAAAAGCAATAATAGGAAATTAGGACAGAGGTCATAACTAATAGAGATATTGATGGTTTTATTTTCTATTAGAGTTGTAACCGTTTTACTGGTTAATGGATTGCTTGTTACTGAGTGGTTGCCTTAAACAACTTGAGAATGTTACCACATAGATAGGGTTTCTATGTTGGTTTATCTTATTATATCTATTGTTATGCATGCTCGATTATGTAGCTAGTACAATCAATGTTTAAATAGTGTATGTTTCTACCTATTGAAGTTTATACACTAATTCGAAAGCTTTTATTATTTATTGCAAGCTTTTTGTTTACTAATTATATGTACTACTCTATGGTTATCAGTCATGTTATCTATTGGACGTTATGCATGATTAGATTATGTGTTATTCTAATCTGAGTGTCCATCTTGTATGATCCAACATACTAGATGTAGACTCTTATGAGAAAGCATATTCATTTGATGTTGTCCTATGCTATCTTTCTTTTTTATGTAGCATGCTTATAGGTTTCTAGTCACTACTTATTCTATAGTAAATTAATCTGCTTACTCCTTGATTAATTTATGTTACTTATGTTTGTTATGTGCATATGAGTTTGATATGATTCTTCAAGAAGTCTATATCTCTTTGCCCTAGTTGTATCCCAAGTGTAAAACTCTTTAATTAGTTTACTATATTTAGATTAAATGCATGATGTGAGAGCATGATCATGATTTTACAAATATGTTCCCACATATGAATTCTTTAAGTGATTGAAAATCCTATGTTGTTTAGTATGGATTCTTATCTCACTCCCTATTAGTGGTTTTTTATGAAAATGTTTATTGCTAGTCTAGACAAGAGCATATGAGGTAGACTGTCATTAGTGTGTTTATCGTAGTTAGTTCTTCCTTGTTACTGGTTGTTTTATTATGTGTTGAATTGAGCATATTGTTTTGTACTTCCGTTGTGTTAATTGCTTAATTCACATTGTATGGCCTGCTTGGCTGAATTGATATAGAGCTCCCGAAAAGATTCTATGGGTTGGCATTTCCACCCTCATCTAGGTTTCAACTACCTATTTAAGTTAGAAGATCAATTGACCATCGTGTAATTTTTCCTACGTATGAGATTTTTCAATTTGTATTAGAGTAGCTCACCCTTTTTTATCTCTATGAACTTTTTTTTCTACTTGCTCCCTATTTTCTTGTTTATGCATATATTTTTCTCTCTCTACTTCTTTGTCTTGCATAGTATATTAATTACTTTATTTGTTCATATGCCTGACTTTTGATCCTGTACCAGTTTTCTTCCTTGCTATTTACTTTAACATGCATTTTATGTGTGTTTTCCTTGCTTACTATTTGCTTATTTTTGTGACTTTCTGCATGAGCATGATGTCACATGTATGCTAACATTTTGGTCAAATTTTTAGGATGCTTCTTTTTACATTCTCATCATTCCAAAACCATACCATATAGAATGCATCTATTCTATTTTACTAGGTTATTTTCTCTTGTACCAAGTATATTGAGTGTTAGTTCTCGTTCGTCTTTTGCATGCTCTTACTTCTCTTATGCTTTAGATGTCTATTTGGAGAAAATTGAGTTGTGTTACAAGTTTGTGTACATGAGTGTTTATCTATACTGTGCTGGTTCAATTTTTCCAAATGCATTTTTATGTCATATAGATTGTTTACCTATCTTCAAAAACCATGACTTACATGCATTGTTGTGTCTAAACTAGTGTGTCTTGTTGATATTCTTGGTGTTTCTGGTGTTGACCCTATCTATGCATATCCCTTGTGTCATTGTTGGAATCCCTTGTTTTGTCTCTCTTGGAGCTATTACTTGTATTTCTCACTAGTGAGTCGATTTATTTCTTTCTCTTGACTAGCGATGATGTGAGTGTTGCCAATGATTCCCTTTGAGGAAATTGTGTGTAGTTTGTTGCTGATGAACCAAAACCGACATCGCCAATCATGCCAATACTTTTTATATTTATAAAACTCTCTCAAGTGCATGAATCATTTCATAGAAAATGATAAGTATACTCCTAAGGTCGATCTAAGGAATATGTGGTTTTTAATTTATTATTCAAACTTTTAAGAGAACCCGACTATAAAGTAATGAACCATGACCAAGCTTTATCCTTGAGGGTGTAAGGAAAACACCTCATCCTAAGCTGATCTTCATTAATTGTATGTAGTGGAAAGGTTTGGACAATAGCATAGAATTCTCGAATGAAATGCAAAGGGTCTTCATTAGGGACACCGTAAAAGGAAGGCAACAAAGAATAATGAATCTTTTTCAATTCATAATTCCTTACAACCTCTTGTAATTGTATGTCGAAAGTTACATTGCCAATGATTGGCATTACATAGTCTTTCATCATTTTTCACCTATCTTCAGCATCTCCCATGGCTATTTGTAGTTGAAATTGATCTTCCTCCTATTGTGTATCAACATTTAGCTCTTAAAAAATAGTAGATATCTCTAAGAAAGATTTCTCACTTGACAAAATGTATAGGCTTAAAGCAGAAAGGTGCAGGGAACCTAATTTTTTATTTTATTTTTTTGTATATATTTATTTTTTTAGAATGAAAATATAAATTAATTAAGTAAAGAGAAAATCTAAGTTAAATTATTTTTTTAATGCTAAATTTCAAGAATGGACACAATTTTTGAAACAAACGAATTTATTTCATTTAAATTTTATTACACACATTATTAAAAATAAACTATAACAAAGGAAAATACAATACTGGGTGACCAACCACGTAGGACTAAAATTTATCGTCTTCTAGTAAGACGTTGCTTGGAGATTGCAGAATGACAAACTCAATGTCTCCTCTTCATTGAATTTATTTGATCCCATTTGACCATTCAGTTAGTCTTTGCTTTGTTTTTGCAAATGTTCAACTAACTGTTCTACATGAACTTCCACCATTTTGATAGAAGCTTCCATAGAGTCCAACCGTTGATTGGTTTTAGATTGGTTGTCTCTACAAACTTGAATAAAAGAATTCAAGTTGTCCTCTAGGGTTGATTTACTAGGAATGCTTCTTGGAATAGGCTGGTGGAATTGTTGGCCTAACTAATTTGAGCTTTGAGCGAAAGGAGGGTTGTTTTGCCTCCAAGAGAAGTTCAGATGATTTCTCCACCTAGGATTGTAGGTATTTGAATTGGGGTCAAATCTTGGTTTCTATTTATATGCTCCCAATACATTAACCTGTTCAGGTCCAGTTGTTGTTTCTCCTTGATATAGATAGGCTTCAGTACCATGTCCCATGTTGCTATACAAACCATAATGTTCATGAACTCTAGCTTTTCTCACTTGTGAGCTTTTCTATTGGGAATTAGCACCCAACATCTCAAAGAG
The DNA here is from genome assembly GCA_030763125.1 of Hippophae gyantsensis. Lineage (NCBI taxonomy): Eukaryota > Viridiplantae > Streptophyta > Magnoliopsida > Rosales > Elaeagnaceae > Hippophae > Hippophae gyantsensis. The sequence continues at coordinate 26,861,945 of CM061029.1, read as the reverse complement.
GTTGTACGTCCCTGAGGCAGTATTTTCTCCCATTGCTCCTCCTGTAGCGTTGTTGACAATGAACTGACATTGTTGTGTAAGTCCATCGTAAAAGAATTGGTTCTGCAACTGCAGGGGAAAGCTATCCCAAGCTTCATGGAATGTTTCTCCTTCCATCTAAGAGAAAGTAGTAATCTTTCCTCTCAGCTCTGATGTTTTTTGGTGGGAATAGAATTTTCTCATGAATTTATTATAAATGTCCTCCCATGTCATCAGAGAACCTCGGGGAAGTGACATCAACCAAGCTACTATTTATTTATTTTTAAATTAAAATTTGATTTTTTTTATTTATTATGAAATTTGAGATTTGAATTTTTTTGTTTTGTTTTGTTTTACTATTCATGAACGGTAAGTTTTTTTTTAAATGAGAAAAAAATTATTTTAATTTTTATTAAATTTTTTTACTATTCAAGAAATTTTATTTATTTTATTTATTAAATATTTTTTTTGTTTTCTTAAATCAAAATAAAAAAATCACAATTATTTACAACACAAAAAGTTTTTAAAATTTTTATAAATAATTTAAAAACGCTATTTGTTCTTTGACAACAGCGCCAAAAACTTGATGAACCAAAACTGGCATCACCGATCCTACGAATACTTTTTATATTTATAAAACTCTCACAAGTGCACAAATCATTTCATAGAAAATAATAAGTATATTTCCAAGGTCGATCTAAGGAAGTAATATATGTGGTTTTTAATTTATTATTCAAAATTTTAAAAACGAAATTAAATCCTAAACATCCTTATACGATATTTGGGGTTTTGCGTTTCTAATCTACTAACATAAAAATAAACATAGATACAGATTCAATAAATATTTATGCAAATTTTATCATTTATAATAGTGGAGTATTTATGGATATAATAACTAAGTTAATTATGCTTGCTCATATTATTTAGGTTATTAAAGATATGAATTGATATTTATTGATTCTCTCTTTTTTATATGAATACCACCTTTGGTGGGGTTAGATATTCTTTGTTAACTAAACAAATCAATTAACACCTATATGTGGGGTTGATAACTAATTTGGTTAATTAAATTAATTCATTTTTCTAAGAGATTGAAAATGAACCATTTAAATGCCACCTTTGGTGGGGTTACACAGTTTAAACTTTATTCAAGGTGTCCAAATTAAACCTAAGAATTTAATTATCTGAGTACTAACTTTCAAGTTTTAAAACCACTATTGAAAACATGTTGTCAATACATTTTCAGATAATAATTCTTATTAAAACTTTTGAAATAGAGCTTCACTCTAACTACCGGGCAATTGTACCAACAAATAAAAATGTACTCATCTAAATCAGACCGGATAACTAAACCTTAAAATCTAATTTTTAGATTTAAGTTTGTAATGAAAAATAATATATTTTTCTCTAATATTCTTAACACAAAATCTTGAATAAAAATAAAATCAATTCATTTTAGAGATTTTTACCTATTTAATATTTCGCAAGAATAACAACATTATTATTATATCATGTTTATAAACAGCCAACAAAGTTAAATTTAATCACAAACAAATTAAATATAACATATAAGAATAAAACATAAAAAAATAATCGTGGGGCACGGCGGCGCGTGCGGATTGGAGCAGAGGTGCGTGTTGCTTGCCGTGGCTGGGCATTGTGTGGATGATGCGTACGCATTGGCCGATGCTGCTGGGCGCACTGCATGCACGATTTCATCCTTTTTGACATTTTTGACCCATTTTGTCCAATTTTTCCATCTTTTTTTGAATTTTCCTCATTTATTTTATTAATATATTTGTGATGTATTGCCTCCAGTATTTTTCTGAGTCTTTAAGTTACTTTTTTAAGCGAAAATATCTAAAAAACAATAAAAATATCCGTGATTCTGAAAAGACAGATTTATATAAAAATATGATAAAATCATATAAATATATATCTTTTTAATCAATTAAAATGAATAAAATCATGATAATTTTAGTGTTTTTTTAGCACTCATTAGTTGCCATTATTCTCTCTAGAGGCAAAATTGTATGTTTTGTGCTAATAATTTGTCTTAAGGCACATTATTGTCTTTTTGGCTTATGTTCTCATTTGAAACCATCCTTGTTATCATTCTTGTTTATTAGTTTTAATAATTTGACACTTTCTTTCTCACTTTCTCTCTCTCCTACAATTTTTCTATACGTACTTCTATTATGCTATCCTATTGTATGTAAAATGAATTTTAAAGGGACCATTGATGATATATGATTGGCATGCCTTTGACTTGGATTGAAATATGATTGTTATTTCATGTGTATTCATTGAGCATATGTATGGCCAAATATTTTTTATTTATTTGAAATGAACTCTTTCTTATACACATGCCATACCATTGTGAATTTGTATGTTTATTTTGAAAAGCTTGTGTTGATCTTTTGCTTTGATGATTTGTATGCCTCTAACAAGCTCTAGAATCAACTTTTACTATCTCTCGAAGCAAAATCATAAGCGTAGCTTGGAAAAAAAGAGGATTTAGGTCATCCTTGAATTGTTTGATCCTTTCTTGCCACCAATATTTTCATGTCCTGAGTATACCTTCATTTCTTTGCACCTATTTGCCTAGCTCAAATATTAAATCCCACTTACCTGACACTCTTTTTGTTGAGTTTCAACTTTGATTTTTTGAACTTATTTGCTTTGGGATTTTCTAGTTACTCTAGAGCTTAAAGGAAAGATATTGGAAAGAAAAGATAAGAAAAGAAGAAAGAAGAAAGAAAAAGAAAAAGAAAAAAAAGGAAGTTTATCAAATGAATGATAAATCACAATTCAAAAAGATCCCTTATTTGGGAAATTTTATTTGTTTCAAATTTAAAAAGGGCATGGAAAAGATCATAAGTTTAAAGGATTGCCTCTTCTTTTTGTGAGCTTTGTGCTTAATATGAAAGTTTGGTTGTCTAAAGGTGTACCTAAACTTAAATATCTCCTCTTCTACCCAATCCTCAGTATTTCATTACAAACTTTAAAAATCCTATTGATTTCTTCCAAGCATGCACTTATATAAGTGGAGAGAGAGATTAACTATGGACAGATGAAGTTTGGTACAATTTGAGGCTCTATTTCTAATTGCTTAGTTCATATGAGATTATGTTGATGGCATATAAAGTAAACAAGTTTGGTACAACACACACAAAGCATGTTATTAAAAATTTAGTAATACATTTGCATGAATGCATCATGGGTTGATGGTCATGTGGGCATTTAAGTTGAGTGTATTACTTAATCTCTATTGACCCTCTAGTTCTTTGAGGGGAGAGGTGTTTGTCATTTTCATAGTGTTAGATAATGTCCTGCGTGTTTGGTGTCTTTTTTGTTTATTCTATTTATGATTTTATATTATGTTAATGTGTTCAAAGGATGACTTGTTGCATGCATTATTTACAATCTCTTGTTTCACGTGTCTTCCTATGTATTTACTTACATCCCTATTGTAGTGAGTTATTGATGTTCATCATTTATAGTTGATAGCTTGGTATTTTTCATTGGAATGTATGACAATGTTTTTTTGGTAGACTGGGATGTCTTTTAATATGTGTGTGCATAATATGGGGTGAGGTTATAGGATTGAGTACACCCAAGTGTTGTTGGGTAAAGATAGTTGAATCACTAATAGTGTGCCAACTTGGAAGATAGTTGGATTCCTATTCAACCCTTTCATAGTTATTTACTGACACATTTAACTAGCATTGATATTTGGGGGAAGATTATTGAGTTGCTAGGATTATGCCAACTGGGAAAAGAGCTGGTCTCTTAATCAACATCAGATTCATTGACACATTTATGTGCCATTGGTGTTTGACCCCCTGTCTTGTCATGTGCACATTACTTATCCCATTATCCCCTTCCAAAACATGTATAGAGGTGGGGCTTCATGCTATGTATTCCATTAGAACATGTTTTTTGTCTGTTCTACTCTTGGTTTGCCTATTGATGAGTGCTCAAAAAGTACTAAAATTACCATGATTTTATGCACGTTAATTGATTAAATATATATATATATATATATATATATATATGATTTTATCATATATTTATATAAATCAATCTTTTTAGAATCATGGGTATTTTTATTATTTTTCAAGTATTTTGGCTTAAAAAAGTAACTTAAAGACTCAAACAAAAATACTGGAGGCAATACATCACAAATACATTCATAAAATAAATGAGAAAAAGTCAACAAATATGGAAAAATTGGATAAAATGGATCAAAAGGGTCAAAAATGTCAAAAAGGATGAAATCGCACACGTAGCCACCCAATCGTGTCGGCTAACGCGTGCAGCACGCCCAGTAGCACCAACCAACCCACGTGCATCGCCCGCATAATGCCTAGTCCGTGCTCGCGCCTGCTCTATTCTGCGTGTACCGCACGCCTAGTCCGTGCACACCGTTGCGCCCATCTACCCCATCCGCGCGCACTGTTACACCCATCTGCCTCAATCTGCACGCACCGCCGCACCCCACACTACCATGACATCAACAATGATGTCATCATTCATTACTCTGCGTTTCCTCCATTTTTAATCATTTTCCACCCACTTTTTATTCCTCTTCTCACCTATAAATACCCTCATTCTCTTCATATCAAAACACACCTCAAAACACATCTTATTTTCTCTTTCTTTTTCTCCATTTCTTAGTTTTTAGCTTTTCTTAGTTTGTTTTTCTTAGTTTTAGAGTTCTTTTCTTTTTGAGAAGAACTAATTATGTTTTTATAATTTATTAGCTTTTTTATTCAATAAATGGAAATGCAAATTTCGTTTGTAGGTTTTTCAACAACAAGAATAACATCAAAGTACTGTATGGATTTTATTTTCTTTACAGTTATTTTTTATGCTTTATTCTTATATGTTATATTTAATTTGTGTGTGATTAAATTTAACTTTGCTGGCTATTTGTAATCATGATATAATAACTAAGTTAATTATGCTTGCGAAATATTATTTAGGTTATTAAAGATATAAATTGATATTTATTGATTCTCTCTTTTTTATATGAATACCACCTTTGGTAGGGTTAGATTTTGTTTGTTAACTTAACAAATCAATTAACACCTATGGGTGGGGTTGATAACTAATTTGGTTAATTAAATTAATTCCTTTTTTCTAAGAGATTGAAAATGAACCATTTAAATACCACCTTTGGTGGTGTTAAATAGTTTAAACTTTATTCAAGGTGTCCAAATTAAACCTACGAATTTAATTATCCGAGTACTAACTTTCAAGTTTTAAAACCACTACTAAAAACATGTTGTCAATACATTTTCATATAATAATTCTTATAAAAACTTTTGAAATAGAGCTTCACTCTAACTACCAGACGATTGTACCAATAAATAAAAGAGCATTACTCTAAATCAGACCGGATAATTAAACCTTAAAATCTAATTTTCATATTTAAGTTTGTAATGAAAAATAATATATTTCTCTCTAACATTCTTAATATAAAATCTTGAATAAAAACAAAATCAATTCATTTTAGATATTTTTACCTAATTAATATTTCGCAAGCGTAACAACGTTATTATTATATCATGATTACAAACATCGAGCAAAGTTAAATTTAATCGTAGACAAATTAAATATAACATATAAGAATAAAGCATAAAAATAAATGTAAAGAAAATAAAATCCTTACAGTACTTTGATGTTATTCATATTGCTGGAAAACCTTCAAACAGAATTTGCATTTCCATTTATTGAATCAAAAAATAAATAAATTACAAAACATAATTAGTTCTTCTCAAAAAGAGAAGAACTCTAAAACTAAGAAAAGCTAAAAACTAAGAAATGGAGAGTAAGAAAGGGAAAAGAAAATGTGTTTTGAGGTGTGTTTTGATATGAAGAGAATGGGGATATTTATAGGTGAGAAGAGGAAGAAAAAGTGGGTGGAAAAATGATTAAAAATGGAGGAAATGTGGACTAGTTATGATGACATCATTGCTGATGTCATGTTAGTGTGGGGTGTGGCGGCGCACGGGGATTAGGGTAGAAGGGCGTAGCGGTGCGCGCAGACTGAGAGTAGATGGGCATGTTGCGCTCGTTTTCCTACGGTACTAGGCGAGCTGTGCGCATTGGCCAGCGCGGTTGGGCTGCTAGTGCGCGACGATTTCACCCTTTTTGACATTTTTGACCCTTTTGATCCATTTTATCCAATTTTTCCATATTTGTTGATTTTTCCTCATTTATTTTATGAATATATTTGTGATGTATTGCCTACAGTATTTTTCTTTGAGTATTTAAGTTACTTTTTTAAGCGAAAATACCTGAAAAATTATAAAAATACTCATGATTCCGAAAAGACAGATTTATATAAATATATAATAAAATCATAGAAATATATATATTTAATCAATTAACGTGCATAAAATCATGGTAATTTTAGTACTTTTTGAGCACTCATCACCTATGCATTTAGGTTGTTATTTGTTGCATGCTTTTACCTAGTTGTTTTCTTGGTGTTATTCTTTGTCTTTTTTCCTTAATAGTATGTGTTTCTTCTTTTTGTGTTTACTCTAATCTTCTCTGCTGTGTTACATAAGTGTTAGGAATGTTGCATTTTTCTTTGACTTCTCTCCTTTATTTAGGCATGTGGTATGTTTCATACTTATGTGTGCTTCCTTTGACTTTCCTTATCAAAAGGGAGATAAGTGTGCATAACTTGTGTATAATTGTGCATTGCATTAACTTGCTATTTTTCCATAGGATGGTGAGTGTAGTCTACACTACATTATGTTTATCTAATATGCATACAATTAGAAAGAGTGTTGCATATGTTCTGGGGGAGTTTTCATTTTAGTGTTACATATTGATTGTATAGTTTGCATAGCAGTATTGCATATAGATTTTTTTTTGTGTGCAGCATATTAACTATGCTTAGCCTACTGTGTGTTCCTGTGTAGAAGGAACATGATAGTATTTGGATAGACTACATATTATTTTTGCATGATACTTTCAAATGGTATGTGCTTGTTTTGTGTACATAGGTTGCAAATGTAGAGTAAAGTCTTTATGCTTCAAGTGTGCTCTATGTAATGGTACTAAGCTCCTTGTGATAGAGGATTAGATGAGTTGATTTATGAAGCTAAAGGGAGCACTCAAGATGGATACACTTGGAATAGGTGTGACTTTTAGGTTTTTGTGGGTGTCGTTGTGTTGTTCATAGGAACAAACAACTTTAGAACATCTTCATGTTCAACTCATGTTTGATAAGTTTATGTATTTAGTTCTATATTTTTTGGAAATAGAAGCGAAAGGGGGTGAATGTAAGTCCCATGGTTCTTATGTCTGTGTGTTGGCTTTTTGTGTACAAAATATGGTGTATGTTTTATTTTATTCTATGTTCTATTATCCTCTATGTAAGGTTGATTACTTTAGTTCAGTAATATACATACGCATATAGTTAGGAACACTTTGTATGCAAGCATGTTTACACACACCACATGGTTGGTTTTCATAGTGTGTATAATGAGTGGAGTGTTGATTTTCGACAAGCAAACGTGCAAGTTAGCCAACATTGTCACTTGTGTTTTTGGTTTGTTTCGAGTTTGGGTATTTATGGAAAGTATTCAATAATTTTTGGAAGAAAAAATTTGACTTTTCAACACCTTGCTACTAAGTTCACCACCGATCTCACCACCATCCTCGATAATGTGGCCGACAAGGTGGCTAGCAAGGTGGAAATTTTGAGTTCAATAAATACCCTCTCATTTCTTCTTATTTGGTATCTAGAGAATGTAGGAGTGCTCTATCGAATTAACATCATGTTTTTTCTATTTTCAAAGTATGTTTTTTGATATTAGTGATTCATGATTCGTGATTGTATGAGCAAAACTGTGCTTGTGAGTGTCGAGCACTCAAGATGGTATTTGCAAGTGAGTTATATCTGAGTAGGGTATCGGTTGAGATTTTCTTGGATGCAACTATTTATTTGTGAGAACCTCATTGTTAGAGTGAACTAAGTAAAATGCTTTGAGTTCTCATATCTCTTATTTTGTGCAATAAGAGATAATTTGTTTAAGTTTATGGGTACACTTCTCAAGATTGGGAGTAGTTACACTTCTGATTACTAGTAACACCTTATTGGGTGGTGTTGGATTTTGATATGAGTCAGGTTTATGTGTGAAGCTAGGTCATTGATGAAGCATCAACGAAATGCAGCAATGGGCTGTTATGATAGAGGTCCTAGCTGATACAAGTATTGGTTGTTTTATTTTCTATTAGAGTTGTACCTATTTTATTGATTAATGGATTGTTTACTACTAAGTGGCTACCTTAAGCAACCCGAGAATGCTGCCACATAGATAGAATTTCTATGTGGGTTTACCTTATTATATCTATTGTTATGCAAGCTGGAATATATGGCTAGTACAATCAAAGTTTAAATTGTGTATAATTCTACATACTAAAGTTTATACTGTGATTAAAAAGCTTTTATTGTTTATTACATGCTTCCTATTTAATAATAATATGTAATGCTACACTAATTATCCGTTGTGTGTTATTTATTAGATGTTATGCATGATCATATTTCGTATTAGTCTAACTTGAGTGTCCATCTATATGATCCAACACACTAGATATAGTAATGGAGATTGAGGTGTTTACCAAGTTAATGTCTACAAATATTCTAAAGATTCTCAAGATCATACAAATATTCTCAAGATCCTATACAAGGGATAGGTTTGGAATTTTAAATTAGATGCAAAGATTACTTTAGGAAGCAATTTTAAGTTTAGTAAATTTTATTTTAGTTAATTATGGGCTTTTATTTTAAGTATTTTATGCCCAAGCCATAACTAAATAGAAGGCCCATTATGCGCATTCCATATTGGATTTTTTTAGGGTTTCTTGCTTATTAATAAGAAGAGCTATGATGCTTATTTTCGCAAGTGTACGAATCGTTCAAGTAATAAAGTGTACAAAAGTACGGATATCGAACCCAAAAGGAATGGCGTTACTAAGTACCGAAATTGACTAACCCTACTTTTATTTGAAAACCGAATTGTTGAAATTGTTTTAAAAGCAAATTAACATAAAACTATATACAAATAACAAAATTTAATGTTGTTCACAAATGATTAAAAAATGCTAAGGCATTTGATTTCGCTAAATCAATTCAATCCGATTTCAAGTCATGTTATATGAGAATCAAAGCTAAAAGTGATGGTTGAAAAACCCAAATTTACCTAATACTCTCTTTCGAGTTATATTAGAATTACTTATCTATGAAATTTCTAGATTAACCACATACATCATGCATTAGTTCTCACACTCGCATTCAACATACGGTATTTATCACAAGAAGCATTCATTACATATCTCCTCTCGGTCTCAATATAATGCAACTAATCATCTAAATCTTGGCCAGAAATTTAAAAGCATTAAGCATGGAAATAAACACTCAACTTGAAAACAATGAACTCATATAACAATAACAAAAGAAATCAGATTTTATTGATTCAACTACATCATAGCCTTAGCAAAAATGAATTAGTTCATAATGGAAATAAGAACAACCATTATTTCAATTGAATTCATGAATAACAAATCTGAATAAAATGCAGAATATGAAGGCTAAGGAGAAGAGATGAAAAACTCTTGAAGATGAAGACTTGGTAGCAACAATGGTGATGATCCTTCAAGCTTCTCCAAACTTTCTCTCCAAAATTGCCTTTTTTTCCTCCAAAAATGACTCAGATCTGTTCTCTCTGCCGTCCCCCTCTTTCTCCATCATATTGTATATATAGATCTAGGGTTTGGGGGGCAATTTTGGAACAAAACAACCAAAAAAATCTGTTTTCGGACGAAACTCGCCGGCGGCGACATTATTCTCGCCACAAGTAGATTTTAAAATAAATTTTTTTGGGTTTTCGATTTTGGCCGGCGGCCAAAATAATGTGGCCGGCAGCTAGATGCATTTGGCCGGCGGCGAGATAAATTGGCCGGCGGTGAGATAAATTGGCCGACGACGAGATAAATTGGCCGGCGGCGAGATGAATTTGCCAAATTTTGTGCTCTCGGGAAGATTTTCGCCGGCGGTGGGATTTCCAAATTTTGAAACTTTGTTTTCTTTTTATTTTCACTCAATCCCGATCATTGAACTTTGTCCCAAACTTCTCCAAAATCATGATTTTACCTGAAATTGCACTTTAAACATGAAATACCCGTGAAATGACATTTGTGGATTAAATAATCAAATAAATGCAATTTTCACACAAATATCAACATTTAAATCATAACAAAAATGTAATAATTTGACTCTTATCAAACTATATAATTTAGAGGCAAGACAAATATTCATTAATGAAAAGAAAATTTCAAAAAGCTTCTTGCTTTACCTTCTTGTGTTCTTGATTGAATACTTGAATCCGACTTATCAAAGGGAGTGATCCTCCTTTGTGGCGTCTCAAGGTTTGGGTTTTAAGGACTTTGTTTCCTTAGAGTTCTAATCTGATCATCTTCAACATGTTCATAGCAAATCAATTGTTTATATTCCTTTGAGTTTGTGAGTTCCTAGGTTGTACACATAAAGGGTCGTGCGTGGGCCAGGACACTCCTTGTCGTGTCCTACGCATGCTCGCCAACTACCCGTCTGCCAACTACCCTATATGTGTGCCAACCTGTCCAAACACATCCAAATTCAAATTTTGAAATATTTCCCCCCTTTTTTTGGCCTTTTCCTTAGCTATGAAAGGACCTGATAAGAGTCAAATTATTGCATTTTTGTTATGATTTAAATGTTGATATTTGTGTGAAAATTGCGTTTATTTGATTATTTAATCCACAAATGTCATTTCACAAGTATTTGGTGTTTAAAGTGCAATTTCAGGTAAAATCATGATTTTGGAGAAGTTTGGGACAAAGTTCAATGATCGAGATTGAGTGAAAATAAAAAGAAAACAAAGTTTCAAAATTTGGAAATTTCGCCGCCGGCTAGATTATTCTCGCTGCCGACAAAAATCCTACAGAAAGCACAGCGAAAATCTTCCCTGAGAGCACAAATTTTTGAAAATTCATCTCGTCGCCGGCCAAATTTATCTCGCCGCTGGCCAAATGCATCTAACCGCCGGCCACATTAATTTGGCCGTCGGCCAAAATCAGAAAACCAAAAAATTTATTTTCCAGAAATCTCGCCGCGGCGAGAATAATGTCGCTGCCGCCGAGTTTCATCCGAAAACACATTTTTTTTGTTGTTTTGTTCCAAAATTACCCCCAAAACCCTAGATCTATATATATACAATATGATGGAGAAAGGGGCCATGGCAAAAAGAGGAGTTCAAAGACATTTTTGGAGGAAAAAAGGAAATTTTGGAGAAAAAGTTTGGAGAAGCTTGAAAGATCTTCACCATTGTTGCTACCAAGTCTTCATCTTCTAGAGTTTTTCATCTCTTCTCCTTAGCTTTTATATTCTGTAGGTATTCAGATTTGTTCTTCATGGATTCAATTGAGATAATGGTTGTTCTTATTTCCATTATGAACTAATTCGTTTTTGCTAAGGCTATGATGAAGTTGAATCAATAAAATCTGATTTCTTTTGTTATTGTTATATGAGTTCATTATTTTCAAGTTGAGTATTTATTTCCATGCTTAATGCTTTTCAATTTCTGGCCAAGATTTAGATGATTTGTTGCATTATATTGAGACCGAGAGGAGACGTGTAATGAATGCTTCTTGTGATAAATATCGTATGTTGAATGCGAGTGTGAGAACTAATGCATAATGTATGTGGTTATTCTAGAAATTCCATAAATCGTAATATGCTTGTTTGTGATTAAATCTTTATAGAAATATAGTTGGTTTTCATAGATTAGTAATTCTAATATAACTCGAGAGAGAGTATTAGGTAAATTTGGGTTTTTCAACCATCACTTTGAGCTTTGATTCTCATATAACATGATGTGAAATCGGATTGAATTGATTTAGCGAAATCAAATGTCTTAGCTTTTTTAATCATTTGTGAAAAACATTAAATTTTGTTATTTGTGTTTAGTTTTATGTTAATTTTCTTTTTAAACAATTTCAACAATTCGGTTTTCAAATAAAATTAGGATTAGTCAATTTCGGGACTTAGTAACATCATTCCTTGTGAGTTCGATATCTGTACTTTTGTACACTTTATTACTTCAACGATTCGTTAACTTGCGAAAATAAGCATCAAGTTTTTGGCGCCGTTGCCGAGGAATGATTTGATTTTATTAATATCGATACTACCTAATCTTAGTTTTAATTTGAAGTTAATTTGCTTTATCATTGTTTCATTTTTAATTTTGTTTATTTAGCTGTTTTATTTTATTTATCATAAAAAAAAGTAACTTTGTGTTGTTTTTGTGCTAGTTGATTTTCTGGTTGTAGGATTTGTGTATGAGACGTACAAGAAGCCTTAACCTTCTTCCATTTCATCCGGAGATTGATAGAACATATAGGCATCTAAACCGAGAGAGAAGACGTTCAACTTCAGCTCCTAATAGACAATTAGCCATGGATCCACCATTTGTTGAGGGAGGTGGAAATCGTAGATGTTTGTGGGATTATGCTGCGCCTAATGTTGCTGGAACTACTTCGGGTATAAGGAGGCCAACTGTTCAAGCCAATAACTTTGAGATAAAACCATCCTTTATCCAAATGGTTCAAACAAATCAGTTTGGGGGAATGTCAAAGGATGATCCAAATGCATATATTGCTTACTTTCTGGAGGTGTGTGATCTTCACAAGATAAATGGTATGTCTGAAGATGCTGTAAGATTGAGGGTTTTTCCTTTTTCACTTAGGGATAAAGCCAAGGAGTGGTTAAACTCATTACCACCAGGATCAATTACAACATGGAATGAATTGGTTCAGAAATTCTTGTCCAAGTTCTTTCCTCCTGTTAAGACGGCAAAATTGAGGAATGAAATCACATCTTTTACACAGTATGACCAATAATCATTGTATGAAGCTTGGGAAAGATTCAAAGAAATGTTGAGGAAGTACCCACATCATGGTATACCAATTTGGCTGCAAGTCTCTACATTTTATAATGGGTTGGTTTCAAACTATCGTGCAATGATTGATGCTACAGCTGGAGGGTCTTTAATGGGAAAAACACCGGAGGATGCTCATGAGTTGTTAGAGATTATGGCAGAAAACAACAATCAGTGGCATTCAGAGTGGGTAATTGCAAAAATACTAGCAATAGTGCATGAAATTGATTCAGTGAATGCTTTGTCGGCTCAAGTTGTTGTTCTTTCAAGAAAGATGGACTCTTTGTCATCCAAATTCGAATCCAAACCAACTGCACAATGTGATTTATGTGGTGGAAATCATTCTAGTATCGAGTGCCAAGTTGGAAATCCATTTGCTTCACCAAATGCTGAGCAGGAAAATTATGTTTCAAATTTCCAAAAACCTCAATATAACCCATATTCGAACACCTACAATCCAGGTTGGAGAAATCATCCAAATTTATCATGGGGAAATAACCAAGGGGGATTCAAACCGTCATCATCTTCCTACCAACCCCAAGAGAAAAAAACAAACAAATTTGGAAGAAATTTTGGGAAAGTTCATTGAGGAGACAAGAGCAAATTTCAGAAATCAAGAGGCAATCAACAGGGACATCCAAAACCAACTAGGACAGCTTTCAAAGAAGATTGCAGAAAGGTCTCAAGGATCGCTGACTAGTGACACAATAAATCCCACAGAGCATGCAAAGGCTATCACATTGAGAAGTGGTAAAGAACTTGAATGGCAGAGGAAATCGGAGAAAAAGATGGAAGAATCTAAAGAAAATCCATCAAGATCCCAAGATATTCAACCTTCCCCATATGCGAAATATGAGCCTCCTATCCCATATCCTCAAAGATTGAATAAAAAAAGCTTGATAATCAATTTGATAAATTTCTGGATATTTTTAAGAAATTGCATATTAACATTCCTTTTGTAGAGATGTTGGAACAAATGCCCAAGTATGCAAAATTCATGAAGGAAATTCTATCAAAGAAGAGGAAGCTGAGAGATTATGAAACTGTCATGCTAAATGAGGAGTGCAGTGCAGTTCTTCAAAGAAAACTGCCACAGAAATTAAAAGACCCAGGGAGTTTTACTATACCTTGTACTATAGGAAGTTGCAATTTTGATAAAGTCCTATGTGATTTAGGAGCAAGCATTAATTTGATGCCACTTTCTGTTTTCAGGAAACTAGGCCTGGGAGAAGTGAAGCCCACTTCAATCTCTTTACAATTAGCGGATCGATCGGTGAAATATCCTCTAGAGGTAATTGAGGATGTTTTAATTAAAGTCGACAAATTTATTTTCCCTATAGATTTCGTGGTGCTTGACATGGAGGAAGATAGAGAGATACCATTGATATTGGGGAGACCGTTCCTTGCAACTAAAAGAACATTAATTGATGTTCAGCAAGAAAAGCTCATTCTACGGGTGCAAGATGAACAAGTGACTTTTGATGTTTTTGAAGAAATAAAATTTCCAAGTGACGTACATTCTTGTTTTCAAATTAACACTCTTGACGGGTTAATCTCAAAAACTGTTGAGGAGAAAACTTCTTTGCTACCACTAGAAGCTTGCCTTGTGAAATCTGCAACAATTGAGGAGGAAGATGAGGGGATGAGACAATGTTCTGAATTACTGGCAGCACCTGATGAATATTTGTGCAGTGATGAAACATTTAAGGAGTTGGGAACAAATGAAACTCCAACCTCAGTGGTAAAGAATGGAGCCAATAAGATTGAGCTAAAGCCAATGCCATCCCATCTAAGAAAAAAAAAATCTTACGTTCACCGCCGGCGAGGGCAATTTCACCATCGGCGGAAAGGAGATCTCTCTTTCCTTTCTTACATTGAGGACAATGTAAGGTTTTGGTTGGGGGTGCGGTAGATGGTAAATCTTTTCTTCCCTTCATTTTTAGTAGTTTTGTTTGTGTGTTTAGTTGTGTTTAATTTTTATTTTCCATTTATTTTTCTGCATTTTGATTTAATTTATTTTATTTCTTTATTGTCTTATTTTTATTTTTATTTTTTTTCATTTGCATTTTACTTATTTGAATTTGCACGTTGATGATAATAATGTGATTGTGATAACAAGTATGTTTTAGAAGACATTAAATTTTGCTTCGGTTTAAAGATAATTTCAAATATTGATTTTACCTAGTTGGCGACTCTTTTGGTATATGGTATGATTTGGTTGATTAGTCTAAATGCTTAGAGAAGTCTTATGTACGAATTTTTCATGGACATTTTTGTGATCTCAACAAACTCTAGAACTCATTTGAAAACCTCTTGAGGCGAAATAATTTGGAATTGCACTGTTTAGGATATGATGTAGGCCATGTTAAGCCTACCTTGTTATTCTTATGTCACTAGTTACCTCTTTGAGCCTATTTAAATATATTGTTAGCTTTACTTTTCTTTCTTTTTGCCTTCTATAACCTACCTTTTATTGAGCCAATATATATATATATATATAATTCCTACATTATTTGTTAAGAGCACTTAATTTTGAACACAAACTTTTCAAGAGAAATTGGAGAAATCTTCCACATAAATTGGAAGAAATTGGTTAGGGGTTATATATTTTCAAGAGAAATTGGAGAAATCTTTCACATATATTGGAAGAAAGTGGTTGGCTTTACAAGAGCAATTGGAGTAAGGATGAAAAAAAATCCACATATATTGGAAAAAAATGGTTGGCTTTTCAAGAGAAATTGGAGAAATCTTCCACCTATATTGGAAGAAAGTGATTGACTTTTCAAGAGCAATTGAGTAAGGATGAAAAAGAAGAAGAAGAAGAAAGCCTTCACATTTTAATAAATAAAATAATGTTAGTGATGGATGTACTAAGGAGAAAGATTGAGGAAAAATTTTGTTTATCTTTGGAAAAATGGGTTATGATCGGAAGAAACAATTTGGGTTGAATGGTGTTACTCTTTTACTTAATTGGTTGTGTTTAATCTAATAAGTGCCCATATTTGTATTTTGACACTTCCCGTTCTTTCTTAACCAAATACCTAAGCCTAACATTACAAGCCTCATAAAGTCCTATTGATCCGAAGTGGTGTATTTTTCCTTCATTAGTGGAGAGAGGTTTGAAAAGTGAGCCTAAGGAGTTTGAGATTTCACCTTTTTGTTTGTGGATGTTATGCATAATATTATCCGGGCATTATGGCTATTGGTTTGTGGTTTGATGGATGTTTAAGAGTCAATAACAAAAGTGAAATTGGCATTTGAGATTTCTTAAAGCTTAGGTGACATTTAATTATTCTATATGTTGGGTGTTATTTACAATTTTTGAGACATTTGTGCAAGTTATTTGTTATGTGATTTTATTGTTTTAAGTTAGGATAGTTATAGGTAAGATGTTTGTGGGTATCATCACTGGAAGCCCTCACGAGACTACAACTCGTCCTACTAGGGCCGCCTAGGGGTTTAAAGGCTTATTGCATACGCTTAATGTAATGTTGTAAATAGAATAAATTTCCTTTGAATTTTTCTTTTAATGTCTCCTTTGAAATTATTCATAGATCACTTTTCTTGCTAGAAACTAGCAATAAACTGGTTGGGGGTTATTGAAAAGAGTCAAATTATTGCATTTTGTTATGATTTAAATGTTGATATTTGTGTCAAAATTGCGTTTATTTGATTATTTAATCCACAAATATCATTTCACGGGTATTTGGTGTTTAAAGTGAAATTTCAGGTAAAATCATGATTTTGGAGAAGTTTGGGACAAAGGTCAATGATCGGAATTGAGTGAAAATAAAAAGAAAACAAAGTTTCAAAATTTGGAAATCCCGCCGCCGGCTAGATTATTCTCGCCGCCGGTAAAAATCCTACAGAAAGCACAGCGAAAATCTTCCCGAGAGCACAAATTTTGGCAAATTCATCTCGCCACTGGCCAAATTTATCTCACCACCGGCCAAATGCATCTAGCCACCGGCCATATTAATTTGGCCGCCAGCCAAAATCAGAAAACCAAAAAATGTTTTTTCCATAAATCTCGCTGCAGCGAGAATAATGTCGCCGCCGGTGAGTTTCGTCCGAAAACACATTTTTTGGTTGTTTTGTTCCAAAATTATCCCCAAAACCCTAGATGTATATATACAATATGATGGATAAAGGGGCCACGGCAGAAAGAGGAGTTCAAAGACATTTTTGGAGGAAAAAAGGAAATTTTGGAGAAAAAGTTTGGAGAAGCTTGAAGGATCTTCACCATTGTTGCTACCAAGTCTTCATCTTCTAGAGTTTTTCATCTCTTCTCCTTAGCTTTTATATTCTGCAGTTATTCAGATTTGTTCTTCATGGATTCAATTGAGATAATGGTTGTTCTTATTTCTATTATGAACTAATTCGTTTTTGCTAAGGCTATGATGTAGTTGAATCAAGAAAATCTGATTTCTTTTGTTATTGTTATATGAGTTCATTGTTTTCAAGTTGAGTATTTATTTCCATGCTTAATGCTTTTAAATTTCTGGCCAAGATTTAGATGATTTGTTGCATTATATTGAGACCGAGAGGAGATGTGTAATGAATGCTTCTTGTGATAAATATCGTATGTTGAATGCGAGTGTGAGAACTAATGCATAATGTATGTGGTTATTCTAGAAATTCCATAAATCGTAATGTGCTTGTTTGTGATTAAATCTTTATAGAAATATAGTTGGTTTTCATAGATAAGTAATTCTAATATAACTCGAGAGAGAGTATTAGGTAAATTTGGGTTTTTCAACCATCACTTTTAGCTTTGATTCTCATATAACATGATGTGAAATCGAATTGAATTGATTTAGCGAAATCAAATGCCTTAGCATTTTTAATCATTTGTAAACAACATTAAATATTGTTATTTGCGTTTAGTTTTATGTTAATTTTCTTTTTAAACAATTTCAACAATTCGGTTTTCAAATAAAATTAGTATTAGCCAATTTCGGTACTTAGTAATGTCATTCCTTATGGGTTCGATATCCGTACTTTTGTACACTTTATTACTTGAACGATTCATACACTTGCGAAAATAAGCATCAGGACCCTCTTTCCCCATCGTAAAACACACAATTTTCTGAGCTCTTTCTCTCTCTAGAATGTTTTTTTTAGTTTTTAGTTTTAGAGTTTTTCTCTTTTTGAGAAGATCGAACTAGTTATGTTTTTATAGATTTTTGGTTTCGATTCAATAAATGGAAATGTAAATCCGTTTGGAGGTTTTCCAACAACAGAATTATTGTCAAAATTCTATAAGGATTATTTTAAGGTATAATTTTAATGGATTATTTATAGTTATCTTTTTATGTTTTATTCTTAAAAATTAGATTTTAAGGTTTAATTATTCGGTCTGATTTAGAGTAATGCTCATTTATTTGTTAGTATAATCACTCAGTAGTTAGAGTGAAACTCTATTTCAAAAATTTTTATAAGAACTATTATTCGAAAATGTATTAACAATATATTTTAGTCATGGTTTTAAAACTTGAAAGTTAGGACTCAGATAATTAAATTCTTAGGTTTAATTTGGAAATCTTGAATAAAATCTAATTATTTGTCTCTGCCTAAAGTTATGATTAGATGGTTTTCTATTTTCTTATAAATAAAGCTTAAATTTAATATTTAATTAATTAATAAGCCCTGCCTGAGGATATTAGTTAGTTAATTTTAAATAAAAATTTTGGGCTCTTCCAAAGGACACTTTCATACCAAAAATAGCATATCAACAAATATCAATTTATATCTTTAATAACCTAAATAATATGAGCAAGCATAAATAACTTAATTACTATATCCTTAAATACTCCACTGTTATGAATGATACAAATTTGATTATTTTTTGTTGAATCCATATCTATGTTTATTTTTTATGTTTTTAGATTAGTATACAAATAAACTAAAATATCATGACAGGATGTTTAAGATTTAATTTCGTTTTTAAGATTTTGAATAATAAATTAAAAACAACATATATTCCTTCCTTAGATCGACATTAGGAGTATACTTTTCATTTGCTTCAAAATGATTCGTGCACTTGTGAAAGTTTTACAAATTATAAAACCAAAAGATTTCGCAAGATCAGTATTTGCAATGCCTGTCTTGTGCTCATCAGGAAGCAATTTTAAGTTTAGTAAATTTTATTTTAGTTAATTGTGGGCTTTTTATTTTAAGTATTTTAGTCTTTTATTTTTTTTAAGGTTGGATTAGGCCCAATCCATAACTAAATAATAGGCCCATTCCATCTAGGATTTTTTCTTTTAGAGTTTCTTTCTTATTAATAAGAAGAGCTATGTAATTTGGAGGCAAGACGAATATTCATTAATGAAAAGAAAATTACAAAAATCTTCTTGTTTTGCCTTCTTGTGTTCTTAATTAAATACTTGAATCCGACTTATCAAATGGAGTGATCATCCTTTGTGGCATCTCAAGGTTTGGGTTTCAAGGACTTTGTTTCCCTAGAGTTCTAATCTGATCATCTTCAACACATCCTTAGAAAATCAATCGTTTATATTCCTTTGAATTCGTGGGTTCACCTAAAGGGTCCGCATCATATAGACTCAGATGAGAAAGCATATTCGTTATATGTTGTCACATGTTTTCTTTCCTTTCTATGTAGCGTTCCAATCATTGCTTATGATGTGGTAAATTAATCTTCCTATTCCATAATTAATTTATATTACTTATGTTGGTTATGTGCATTTGAATTTGATGTGAGTCTTCAAGTAATTTGCATCTCCTTATCCTGGTTGTATCTTAGGTGTCAGAATCTTTAATTAGCTTACCATGTTTAGATTGATAGCATGATGTGAGAGTACAATCATCCTTAATATGAATTCTTAAAGTGATTGGAAATCCTTTGTTTTTTAGTATGCATTCTTAACTCATTTATTGTTAGTGGTTTTCTATGCATATGTTTGTTGCTAGTTTGGACAGGAGCTTGTGAGGCACACTATCACTAGTGTGTTTACTACAGTTTGTTCTTCCATACTACTGGTTGTTTTTATTATGTGTTGATTTGATCATGTTTTTTTGTACTTCTGCAGTGTTAATTGCTTAATTCATGTTGTAAGGTTTGCTTTGTTGAATTGATATAGAGCTCGTGAAAGGATTCCATAGATTGGCATTTTCACTCATCATTTAGGTCTCAGCTACCTATTTTAGTTGGAAGAAAAATTGACCTATATGTAATTGTTTTTATGTATGTGAATCTTCAATATGTATAAAAGAGCACTTATCACTTCCTGTAGGCTTGGGAATACGGAACATACCATTAGAACCTCGGGCCACCATAGGATGTGGTTACCTTTGGCCCTTTGATGCTTAAGTATGTCTAGGTAGTTTGAAGAAGGAAGAGACTAATGCCTCACCTTGTGATCTAGAAATGTGAAGAGAGATTTAGAGAGAGATTGTACGTTTTTGTGTTTATCTCTTATAAAGTTATATTCAAGTTAACTTGTGAGAAAGATACAAAGTGAATATATATAAAATAAGACATTACTTATTGATGATCCTTACATGTAGTGATAGACTTATCTTAATGTCTGAGTTATCTCTTTGTAATTATTTCGTTGTTAAATAATTAAGAGATTATATGATGATTATTTATTCTATGGGATGTTTATTCGATAAATATTCTCATCTATTGGCTTATAACTTATTGGGTTAGCTTCTGAGTTATCTTTAGACTAGTACCTCTCATATCATGACACATGATACGAGTTAGTTTATACCCAATAACTTATAATTACAAAAATAGCATTTAATTATATTTAACATGATTGAATTTAATTGAATTTAATATTAAATGGATTTAAATAACCGTAATTAATACTTAAATAATGTCACATTGGATAATATTTAATGTGAAATGATAAGTTATAATTTTTTTACAGTGAAATATGTGAACTACCCATAAAAAAATATTAATTTTACAATTACAAATTTTAATAGGATGTTGGAGTATTTTCACTGACAAAATTTAGTACATCAGACAAAATTCAAACACAACAGAATTGTTCACGTAGGTTTTCCCCCTCCCCCATTTTGTCATTTGGCTAAAGGAATCAACCCCTTCAGAAACATCGTCAATTAAAGGTGATTCCCTCTTCTGTCAGCATCTCTCCCGAAAAAAATGTTTAAAAACAATTTCGTTCACCAACCACCAAAAACAAAAGGGGCCGGCTAAAAATTAACTTGGAAAAGGAAGTGCTTTAACAATTAAAACTTAAAAGTGACGCATAAGCGTGGATCTAAATAGGTAAACTCTTATCTAACACGATTATTACAATAACGCAAAATGTTATCACTCATAACTATTAATTTGAATGTTTTATTTTTCTTTCTTAATTTTATTAGTTTAGATTGAAACATTATTCTAAAATCATACTTCATCATTACTCTTGAAAATTGTACTCCTTTTATAAATTTATAGATTCTATAAAATTATCGCTAGAAAAGAAAGTAAGCAAGACTCATGTTTCTTATAAAGAGTTGGTTATTTTAATTCATAATTACTTTTACAAAGTTTTGTTATAATTTAATTATACTAAACCACTTTTACTTAATTTTAATTATGCAAGGCTTTTTTTTTACCAAGCTGCTAGTTAGTTAATCAAATATAAATATTTTATATTATTTATAAATATTATATTAGTATCATTATTATAAAATATGACATATTTTTAAGCTAACAATATCCTTGATATATTGAAATATCAATATAAGAAATTTTTCTTAATAATTTTTCTAATCTTTTAAATTATTTAAATTTTTCAAAAAATTACACCAATATCAATATTGTTTCTATAATATTTTGGTAGAATTAAATTTTTAAATATTTTAATCCTTATATAGGATAGACACACAAAAAATTGTCCATACTATAATATTTTGGGATAACATCAATAATACTCCTAAATTTTGATGTAATATCACAAATATCTTAAGATTTTAAAAATATCACAAATACCTCCAAACTTAACAGAATTTAAAGTTAACGAAAATAAATAGTATTTTTTATGTGAAAAAAATAGCATAAATAATATAAAATTAAGAAGTAAAGAAATAAAAACACAAAACATTTGAGGATGTTTCTCACAAAAAATGGTAATTAGCAAAAAGGAATTTAAAGAAAAATAAAAAGTAAGATTAAATCTTAAAAAATGAGATAAATTTAAAAATTTATCATTCTTAAAAATAAGGAAAATATTTTTAAGAAAAATATAATTTATTATAAAATATGTAATAAAGAATTGAGTACTAATACTGAAGACGCAAAATAAAGGTATAATATATTGTTAATTGATAAAGAAATCATTATGGATAAACTATCAAAAATCCTTCAAAAGGATAATAGAAAAATTAGATATATTCATTTAAGAGGAATCCAAATATTAATAAAAACACATTTTAGAGAAGGAATTTATACGCAATAAAATTAGTACTACTACATAATAAAATGATAAATAAGATTGATGTTGTATTAAGAATCATCGATGGAAAATTAGTGAGAATTTTATACATAGGAATAATTGCACAAAGGTCAATAGTTCTTCCAACTTAAATAGGTAATCAGGACCTAGATAAGGGATAAAAGGCCAACCTATGGAATCTTTTTGCGAGCTTTATTCCAATTCAACCAAGTAGGTCTCACAATGTGAATAAATTAGATAGGATAGAAGAAAAACTAAAAACATACTTAATTCAACACACAACAAAATAAATCATTAAATAAGAAAGGAAAATCTATAGTAAACACACTAGTGACAATGTCGGCTAGCAATTGCAAGACAAACGTCACACAACATGAAAATAGGCAAATATACTGGAAAAGCTATAAAGGATTTTCAATCACTTTAAGACTACATATGTGGGAAAATAATTGGTAAAAGACTATTGCATTCTCAAAGCATGCGATCATACAAAACATACCAAACAAATTAAAAGAGTCCAATATAATGTACACAACCAAGGCAAGGAGATACTGACTTCTTAGAGACTAATAACAAACCCACATGTAGGCATATTAAATTAAATCAATAGAAGAAATAATTTGAAAACTATAGGCATTCTACAAGGAAGGTAAGAAAGCATGAAACTACATAAATCAAATAAGCTTTCTAATTACAATCTAAATCTTATATGTTAGTACATACATGATAGAAATTTAGATTATATAAACTTCATAGCTGATCGTACAAGCATAGTCATTTAACAAGGTAAACCGACATAGAACCCCTACCTATGTTGTCAGATCCTTGGGTTGGTTATAACAACCACTCAGTAGCAAACAATCCATTAAAAATAATAAAAAAATACAACCTGATAGAAATATAAATGAAATTACTACTATCAGCCAAGACCACTCCCTTAATTACCAATTGCTTCCCTAGCTTGCTACCTCTACAATGACTTGATTTGAAACATAGATCTTGTTAGGGTTATGTCAATATTGACGATATTTGTGTAATAAAATGTTTAATTGTAATTTTGGTTTCTAGGCATGTGTAGAAGAATATCTCGAGCTATAGAAACTATCATGTCTCAACGATCGTATAACAGGTATATTTCTAATTTAGTGCACATTAGATTTCATACTAGACACAATAAGAAAAATATGAATTTGAGCCACTTGATCGATCGAGTAATAAATTTGATTAATCTAATATTAATGTATGACTAGATCAATCGAGGGAAATACTCAATCAATCCACTTGTTTTAAACTATCAATTAAAAGTATTTTGGATTGATCGGGTGGATGTGATTACTTTACTTTCATAGAGTCCCTTGTCAGCACATTTTTACTTAATATTTACTTGTTTTATTCAATAAATAATATTTTTAGGACTAAAACTATTAAAATATAAACTTTTAAGTGAAAAGGGGTAAAAATATAATTTTTGGGATAGTTTTGAAATTTTCATGGATTATTTATGAATTTTTAACACAAGGCCAATCAAAAGCTACCACGTGACCTTACACATAAGTAAAGGAGATGACTGGGCAATCCATATGGATGCCACGCAAGTAGGGACAAAAAATCATAGATCACCGCATATAAGAAGCAAAGTAGTGCATACCACGTGTCAGCACAGTGTTTAATCCGAGTTTGGAGTACAGTCAAACCTTCAAACCACGTGTCATCATGGGATTTCTCCTTATGTTCCATTTTTGTGCCACGCTATTTGTTTCCATGAATCACATTGCACCACATGGCTCTGAATCAGTGATTGTTGACTCGAATCGATCTCCCCTACTAGGCGTTGCTCTCTGATTCACCTAGTAAATTTTGTGTGCCACCTGTCTCGCTGTGATTGCCTCGCATTGTTATTTTACTCGTTTTGATCTCAACCCTTGATCTGAAGGTTATCTGATGGTCCAGATTGCACCTGAGCTATATTTAAGCCCCTAATCACCCCATAAACCCTTATAAGTTGCCATTAGCATAATTTTGATCAGTTTTTGGAGCTAAGAAGAGAAAAAAATACAGAAAAAATTGAAAAGGAGATACAATTTGGATGGATATTAGCATTAAAATTCAAGAGGTTGATTGTATTTCTTCTTATACTCTTTTCATTATCAATTTTTATGTCTTTCTTTATGAAAAATGTGAGCTTTATGGACAAAATTATGTCTAGTTAATTTATTAATCTAGGGATCTTATGAACCCAATTTTTACCATATGATGATCTAATATTTCACCCCAATTATAATTATAATTTAATTATATTATTAATTTTATTTTTATGCTATTAAAGTTTTGGCCAACAGTTTATCTATAGAGACAATTAAATAGATTTGAGAGAATTATTTAATTGTTTGTCTTGATTAAATAACATGCATAGTTTATTGCCAGAGATGTATGATTCTTATGTATGTGATTCATAATTGATGAACTTAATGAGTAGTGTGCAATTTAATTGGCATGACACTATGATTAAGTACTATATGGTATGTAGTTTACTTGAAAGAAGAATACATACTAGGTTAGATTTAATTGATCATGTAATTAATTGATTGATAATTATATTGGGTGGGTTTTCGTGATTTGTATGTTTAGAAAATTTGGGGATTAGGTATTTCTAATATTTTCTCATATATCTTATTAGTTACCAAATCTGATTTAATTAATTATTACTATTTACTTTTAATTATTTTAATTTTGCTACCTTAAAATATAAAAATATAAAAAAATTGAATTTTAATTTTTTAGTTTTAAAAACTAGTTTCTAATAAAATAATCTCTGTAGGAACGATATTTTCTTATCATTATATTACTTGTTACAATATGTATACTTGCGTATTCATTGCACACACAATTTGTGTGGCGATCAGGATGTTTGATTGATCAACCAATGTACTCGATCGATTGACTAGTGTACTCGATCAATCGAGAAATTGAGTGGATTAAGAAGAGCTATAAAACATAAGGACAATTTAGTAAAAATACTAATTAGCTCGAGTAAAAATTAGGTTAAATTTGAAAACTTAGCTACTTGGTCTTGATCGATCGAGTATGGTAACTCGATCAATCTAGTAAAATAATTAATTAATTTAGAAATAAGTGGATTGATCTAGTCATTAATCTTGATAAATCTAGTACTCTATTGATCGAGTTAATGCTTCGATCGATCTAGTCATATTAAAAATTGATTCAGCTAGTTTTAATTAAGCTCAAACAATCTAGTCACCACTAGACCAGTCAAGTGACCTATTTGAACAATACTCCTATGTGTCTAATGTGAAATCTAACATGCATGGGAATATATATATACTTGAGATGTGATTGTTGAAGCTCGATAATTTCTTCGGCTTGAAAATATTCTTGAAAGACACACCTAGAAACTAATATTACATACAAATGTTTTGTTTACGAATATCTCCCACACTCACAAAACTTATAATCTCCCTCTTTGACATATTCATGTACAAAACCTCTCTCTCACTACAAAACACTCATAGGAAAAAAGTTCATATAGTAAAACTATCCTATGATCTAGTGAGCCATCTTTGCTTGAATCTTGATAGCTCCTTTTTACATTAAAAAATAAAAACTCTAACAAACAAACAACTTGTCCCGAAGGACTCATTGTTCAAAAATGTTTTGTGTATCTAATAATAGAAAAGAAAAAAATCCTAAAAAGAAGATTAAAAAAATGATAGAAACTAAAAAATAGCTCCCCTATGTGAAATATTCCAAAAAAATTCAAAGTAATTTAAAAATAAAAATCTCCTGCTAAATTAATTATCCAGCTTTATTTATGTTTCAATTAAAGTTCAAAAAATTTTATACCAATTTTTCTCCCCCTTTTTGTCATACAAATAAACAAACACAAACAAAGATAGAAATAGACAGATGAAACAAATATGAAGTAAAGATGAAAATATTTATTTTTAGCAAAGGGTTGTAGATTAATCTAAGCATGGCTACAACATTACACATATATAAGAAAAATTAATTTGTGTTCAAAGTGTGACTTTCCATTGACAACATAAACATATGTAAGCAATACACACAAACATGATCACACATATAGTGACATATCCACAGTCACCACAAGTGAGTTGAGTTTTGGAACAAAACTAGTATGTCAATTAATCCATTCATGATTAGTTAGGAAAATTTCAAAAAAAAGTACCACTAATCATGAAAGAATTACAACTGAATTCAAACTTACACAAAATAAAATTTTACTAACTAAGATAGAGCTTAGTATAATTATTTATTTATATTTTTTTGAATTCCCTCTCATTATTATATATATTTTATGTGAGGGATTGGTCATTTATTTTTTGCATAACTAATTGTGGCTCTTTCCTTTTGTGCATGTAATTTCTTTTGTATTATTTTTCTCTTTCCTTTAATAATATTATTTTTAACGAAATATGCATGAGTCGAAAACCAAGAATGATAACTTTCACACTAGTTGTGAGGTACCCCTCTCCGCCCACCATGGTGGCTTCACACATCACATTCTGTATCCCTCTCCAAACTAGTTGTCTTTCTATAGTAGCATTTTATAAAGTGTAAGAAAGAGCTTAAGCACAATTCTAATAGTCAAGGTTAGCTATGTCCTTAAATACTCACATAATCAATCATACATTTCATGCATGACATACATATGTGTCTAGTGAGTGTGTGAATAGGATCATGTGGACATCGATCACTAGATGCATAAGATATGTAAGTGCATAAATAACAGTAACTAGTTGTTAAAGATGTAGTCAATGGTATAAGGGTGGTATGTAATGTTTATGTCAGTGTTAAAGTAGTTTACTTACCTTTATTTTTATATTATTTTTATCCTTTTTTTTCTTTTAACTAAAGAAACTTCAATAAAAAAAATAAAAGAACTAAAGATATTCACCTAGGGTCAATCAAGCACTCAAACAAAAGTATCTAGGTGAAATAATAAAGAATGACGGCCACGTGATCAGAAAGAGACAATCTTTCCTAACCCAAACTTTCTTGAATTTTGGTTTCTTTATATATTTGGGTTGGAAATCAACTGTCTTATTTTATCATTTGCATATTTGATGAGTGCTCAAAAAGCACTAAAATTACCATGATTTTATGCACATTAATTGATTAAAAATATATATTTATATGATTTTATCATATATTTATATAAATTTTTCTTTTCGGAATCACGGGTATTTTAATTGTTTTTCAGGTATTTTCGTTTAAAAACGTAACTTAAAGACTCAAAAAGGAATACTGGAGGTAATACATCACAAATACATTCAAAAATAAATGAGGAAAAGTCAACAAATATGGAAAAATTGGACAAAATGGGTCAAAAATGTCAAAAATGTCAAAAAAGAGGAAATCGTGCCGCCTAAATTACAAGACAACAACGCACTGTCTGCGCCAAATTGCTCCCATCTCAAGGCACCGCTGCACCTAATCGCCCATTCAAGACGCAGTCGCATTATCAAAGATGATGTCATCAATATGACGACATCAATCACTACTCTACGTTTCCATCATTTTTTATCATTTTTTCACCCACTTTTTCTCCCCATCCTCACCTATAAATACCCCCATTCTCTTCATAACAAAACACACCTAAAAACACATCTTCTCTTCTCTTTCTTTCTCTCATTTTTTAGTTTTTTAGTTTTTCTTAGTTTTTAGCTTTTCTTAGTTTTAGAGTTCTTCTCTTTTTGAGAAGAACTAGTTATGTTTTTGTAATTTATTTGCTTTTTGATTCAATAAATGGGAGTGCAAAATCCGTTTGGAGGTTTTCCAGCAACGGGAATAGCATCAAAGTACTGTAAGGATTTTATTTTCTTTACAGTTATTTTTTATGTTTTATTCTTACATGTTATATTTAATTTGTCTGTGATTAAATTTAACTTTGTTGGTTGTTTGTAAACATGATATAATAATAACGTTGTTATGCTTGCGAAATATTAAATAGGTAAAAATATCTAAAATGAATTGATTTTGTTTTTATTCAAGATTTTATATTAAGAATGTTAGAGAGAAATATATTATTTTTCATTACAAACTTAAATCTGAAAATTAGATTTTAAGGTTTAGTTATCCAGTCTGATTTAGAGTAGTGTTCTTTTATTTTTTGATACAATCGCCCGGTAGTTAGAGTGAAGCTCTATTTCAAAAGTTTTTATAAGAATTATTATCTGAAAATGTATTGACAACATGTTTTCAGTAGTGGTTTTAAAACTTGAAAGTTAGTACTCGGATAACTAAATTCTTAGGTTTAATTTGGACACATTGAATAAAGTTTAAACTATCTAACCCCACCAAAGGTGGCATTTAAATGATTCATTTTCAATCGCTTAGAAAAAGGAATTAATTTAACTAACCAAATTAGTTATCAACCCCACCCATAGGTGTTAATTGATTTGTTTAGTTAACAAAGAATATCTAATTTTTATGTTAGTAGATTAAAAACACAAAACCCCATCTGCCCCATCTGTATCTATGTTTATTTTTATGTTAGTAGATTAAAAACACAAAACCCTAAAATATCGTGATAGGATGTTTAGGATTTAATTTCGTTTTTAAAAGTTTGAATAATAAATTTAAAACCACATAAATTCCTTCCTTAGATCGACCTTGGGAGTATACTTATCATTTTCTACGAAATGATTCGTGCACTTGCGAGAGTTTTATAAATAAATAAAACCAAATGAACGGTAGGATCGGCGATGTCGGTTCTGCCCTATCAAGTTTTTATATTTTCCATTCATCCTAAATAAAAAAGCAATATGCATGATAGGATAATGATAATTAGTCCTAGAATTAAATACAATGACTTTCACTTGCCTATTTGATCCAACAACTTAATGTTTTCTAGTAGGAATTTTGAACATGTTACCATAATTTCTATTCATCTTAGAATATGACGCAATAGATGATGGATGATGGTAATGAGTCCTACAATATGAAGCATGGAAAGTATTAATACATTTATGAGCATTAATCAAAAATCTAAACTTGGGCCTAATATGAAATTTCCTACCATAATGATGACAAATAAGCATAAACTTAACATATTTTTCAATCACAAGTGTAACTATTTTTGGTGTGTAATGGGTAACATAAAAAGTAGGGTTAGAATTCATTACATATATGGTTTTTGAGGTTAAAGGAGTGGAGCTCTCATCCTTATAACCAATGTCATGTGTATCATCTGAGAAGGACATGTTTGAAGATTTCACAAATTCAATTGATTTTGAATAAGATGGCTTAGTGTGCTCCTCTATTTATCCTAGCCCTCTCTTTGATGAATACTCTTCATAAAAAGATGAATAATTTATATAGTATTACAAATCCAAACAGTAATTATATTAAGGTATGATTCAAACTTAAAGGTTACACAAGTTATCACTTACAAGCATAGATAGATACAAGAGCTAGTATGTGTGTAGCTAGTAAATATGTATTCTCAGAGGAACTCTAAAAAAAGTACTAAAAGATTTAATTGTAAGAATTCTTAACAATGATACAATAATTCTTAATAAAGTTTTAAAAGATACATATATAATGATAGGATGAGTGAAATTTCATATTTCTACCATATATCAACAAGAAATATGAGGTAATTTATTAATAGAAAATAATTTTTAAACTTATATCAACCTTTTACACAATATTTATGCAAAATAAGTCTAACAACACTAGGTGGTGAAACCATTTATGTGTCAAAATTAAGAAAAACTTTGATTGTTTCAAACCCAACTTTTATGCAATAACATAAAAAGTGAAAACATTGTGAGATGGACATAAAATAGTAACAAAAACATTATTCAGAATTAGATATATATAGGTGAGAAACAAACCTTTTTTCTTTATGAATAAGGGAATATAAAGTCTGAATAGATATAAAAAAATTATTAAAAACAATAAGCTCAAAAAGTCCTTTAAATCCAAAAGTAAATAAATCTAAAATGATTGCTAAGATAAAACTAAGAGACCCTAACAATATCATTGGAGAAAAAAACTTATCATTTATACTACAAAAGACATGATTGAGTTTGGAAAACAAATTCAAAAACTTTTTTAAACTAAAAGTTATAATACCAAGTAATTCACCTCATTCTAATCCAATATTTTTAGTCGAAAATGAAGCTAAAAAAGAGAAAGGTAATAAATTGCAAAGGATTGAATTAATAAAGAAACCATTGATGATGGATATTTTAATACAAAGAAAGAGGAATTATTATCATTAATAATAGGAAAGAAATACTTCTCAAATCTTGATCGCATAAATGGATTTTGGTAAATAAGATTAGATGATGAATCTTAAAAACTAACTATATTTAATTGGCTCCAAGGAAAATTTCAATAGATTATTGTACCATTTGGATTAAAACAAGCTCCAAGTATCTTTGAAAGGTATATAGACAAAATCTTTAAGATAAATAAAACATACCTACAGCCTCATATACTAACTAATATTCAAGGCTTTCCTAATGAATTAAAATAAAAAATACATTAAAATGATCCTTTGGATGTGTAACATATGTTGAAGAATACATCCAGAAATTTGCAAAAATGTGAAAACCTTTACAAACAAAATTGAAAAAAGATAATGTTTTGATATGGATAGAACAAGATACTTTGTACATGGATAAAGTAAAAGTACAGGTAAGACATTTACCACTTTATACCATCCACATCTAGATGATAAAATAATAATTTAAGAAGAAACTTCCAATGAATAATAGGGAGCACCTTTAAAAGCTAAAATAGATGATAAAGATGAATATCTTTGTAGATATATATTTGGATCTTTCCACAGTCCAAAATTAAATTATCACAGTAAAGAAAAAATACTTAGCTATCAAAAAATTTATTAAGAAATTCACAGTATATATAATAATTATAGATTCATTGGAAAAACCGATGACAAGAACTTTTGTTATATTTTAAAGACTAATATTGCTAGGGGTGTTCATCAGATCTAAACCGTTGATTTTATACTCATCTGATCCGATCCGATCTGATCATCCGATCGGATTGAAATATATTAATCCACAACCAATCCGATCACCTTTCAAATCCGATGTAATCCAATCCGTAACCTATTCGGATTACATCTGATCAATCCGACCAATAAACTTAATTAATTCTATTTTTGATATTTTTGAATAAAAAATTTAAATTTTCACATAAATCATAACATAAAATTATTTGAGTTAAAAAAACCTTAAAAAACTAAATAAAAAGGTTAAAATAAGAATAAAATGTTAAAACCTATATAAAACAAAAATAATACAATACGTCAATAACGATTACAATAGTCATTTTAATAAATTTAACAATTCATTCAAATAATAAACAAAAAGATAGTTCACAATAATCTAAACCTAAATTAAGTTGATCATTTGATCATTTCACTCTTGTTACTATCTTGAAAATAATCTTGTCTTGAATCTTGAGAGCAATAGCAAAAAACTTCAGTGTGTCATCACCTATTAACCATAATTTAAAAAATATTAGTAAATTGATAACTAAATATAAATAAAATAATATATGAAATACATATAAAATAAAATAATAATATATCATACTCAATCAAGGTTATATCCTTAATGCCTCCCAACATATCTACAAAATAGAAGATAATAGAAAGTGATGAAAATATTAAAACATAAATCATGAGAGAATGATATCAATTAATAAAAAAAAATAAAATAATATTACCTCTTTCAATTGCTTCAATATCATCAAAGGACTCACGAATATTAATTATTGGTGATGATCAAATCCAGTTCTGAGTACAAATAAGTGCTTGGATAGTTTTTGGGGACAATAAGCTTCTAATAGAATCAATAGCCCTCTCTCCCATAGAAAATGCAGACTCAGAAGCTACAGTTGATGTAGGCATAGCTAAAACATCTTTGGCAATCTTGGAAAGAACCTTATATCTAGATGCGTTCACCTTCCACCAACCTAAAAGATTAAAACACTCATCATCCACATCCTCATATGTCTCACCCAAATATTGATCTACTTCAGTTTGGTTGTCCGTCTTTTTTGCATCTTTAACACACTTTTTATAATGATCCATCCACAGTGAAAATGAATCAATGTTACAACTATCCACTTCTTCTATATCAAAATGTTTCCAGGTAGAAGTATCAGATAAATGAAATAAAAAAAATAGTAGATAAAAGACACGCTTTATGAGAGAAATAAATGAAAATTTTATTTTACTTTTAAATTGTAGGACATAACTATTATCTGTCAGTTATGAAGATAAATAAATCTGGCATTAAAAAAATAAAAATAAGGATAAAAGCTGTTAATCAAACAACAATTCAATTATTGTTCTTGAATGAATTGATCTGTAACAACCACCATCTCTCCCCAAAATCTTACAACTTGACTCTCAGCCTACATCTTCTGCTAAAATCTATACAGCACCAGAACCCACTGACCAAGTACCAACATATCAATACTCAATAGAGTAAATTAACCATTTTCCCCATTAATATGTGTAAAGCTTTACTAAAGTGGAAATTAAAAGGATGAGTTGGATTACATTATATAATGAGAACCAAAAATACATGTGAAAGATAAAAAAGAGTAGACTAATGTCAATCTCAATGTTAGCGGCAAACTTCATACTGGTATAACATAGTAATTAGAACAAACTTTCCAGACCTCATCAAATTAAATTATCAGAATGTGAACCCTCCAACCAAAAAAATATAGCTTAGATAGAAGCAAATTTGCATATTTGCAAATTTATAGAATGTAAAGAAGTAGATTTGTAGATTTGCAGAATGTAAAGAGGCAGATTTATAGCCAAAGTAATACAATTTCTTATATCTCATAGAAGAACAAAATAAACAATGAAAAGCAAAAGTAAAACCAGATATTACACAGGGAACAAGAGTCACAAGTCACAGGGAACTCAGTGGAAGATTTAGCATGCTTTAGAGGTATCATATCACTAAATTAAAAAATTTAAAACTAGTTAATATCACCTTAGCATTCAAGGTCAACAAATCTAAACATAAATTCAAAAATAAAAGTGAAACCATTGAATCCAAAATTACTGAGGAGGGAGACAGATTGATGTAGAGCGAAGAAAGGAGAATGGAGAACGGAGAGAGAGTCGCACGCAATGGTAAAGAGCAAAGGGAAAAGCGACAGAAGGGAGGAGACTAGAGAGCAACAATTAATATATATTAATTAAATAAATATAATTAATTTTGGTCAGATCGGATGGTATCGGATGAATTGTAGTGAAATCCGCCATATGATCCAAACTTAACGGATGAAATTTTTTTTCCATCCGATCTGATCAAAACTTAACATATGAAATTTTTTTTCCATCTGATCTGATCCAATAGTCGGATCAAAACTGTTAAAAAATTAACGGATTGGATCGGATTGATTTGATTAATCAAATGATCGGATTTTTTGCACACCCCTAAATATTGCAGGTAATTATAAACAAATAAGATAGGTCAAATGACAACAATGGTTTAACAACTGCAATTTTGATGTTGAACATCTTCCAAAAAATAAGAATAATTTTGCATATGCCCTTATAAGATAATTAACATTGTAAGTTGATGAACAAGATTGGAAATGTTGATCTTGCAAATACTTTGGTTTTATATTTGTAAAACTCTAGCAAGTGCACGAATCATTTTATAGAAAATGACAAGTATACTCCCAAGGTCGATCTAAGGAAGGAATATATGTGGTTTTTAATTTATTATTCAAACTTTTAAAAATGAAATTAAATCGTAAACATTGTGTCATGATATTTTGATTTTTTTGTTTCCTAATCTAATAACATAAAAAAATGAACATAATTATGGATTCAATACACAATCATGCAAATTTTTATCATTCATATCAGTGGAGTCTTTATGAACATAATAATTAAGTTAATTATGTTTGCTTATATTATTAGGTTATTAAATATATAAATTGATATTTGTTGATTTTCTCTCTTTGGTATGAAAGTGTCCTTAGGCGGGGCCCAGATTCTTTTGTTTAATATTAATTAACTAATATCTTTAGTCAAAACCTATTAATTAATTAAATATTAAATTTTAGCTATATTTCTAAGAAAATAGCAAACCATCTAATCACAGCTTTAGGCAGAGTTAGTTAATAAGAATTTATTCAAGGTTTCTAAATTAAACCTAGGAATTTAATTATTCGAGTGCTAACTTTCAAGCTTTTAAACCATTAATGAAAATATGTCATCAATATATTTTTGAATAATAGTTCTTATAAAAAAATTTGAAATAGAGCTTTACTCTAACTACTAGGCGATTGTACCAACAAATAAAAGGGCATTACATTAAATCAGACCGGATAATTAAACCTTATAATATAATTTTTAGATTTAAGTTTACACTGAAAAATAATATATTTCTCTCTAACATCCTTAATATAAAATCTTGAATAAAAATAAAATCAATTTATTTTATAGAAATGTTTTACCTATTTAATATTTGGCAAACCTAACAACATTATTATTATATCATATTTACAAAATTCTAGCCACATTAAATTTAATCACAGAAAAATTAAACATAACATATAAGAATAAAACAAAAAACAATAACTGTAAGAATTCATTTTAAAATTATACCTCAAAAGAATCCTTACAGAACTTTGATGCTTTGGATGTGTTTGAACAGGCTGGCACGCGTATGGGTGCACGATTTACAGTAGATCAGTGATTGGCATGTGTGGCATAGGCATAGGCATATGTTGGCATGCGTAGGACACAACATGGGTTTTTGTTGGCGTGCACGTAAATCAACATTATGTGTGCTAGCTATGCGTGGGCGTGTGTTGGGCGTGTACGAGGAGTGTATTGGCTGCGTGCAGGTGTGTACTAGGCATATGCATGCACTGGTACGTGTTGGACTTGGTGCGGGTATGTGTTGGAGCGTGCGGTACTTCGGTGTGAAAGGGCAGTTGCGCGTGAAATTTGGGCATTTTTTATATTTTTTACCATTTTGACCCATTTTGTCCAATTTTTCCATCTTTTTGACTTTTTTTTTCATTTTTGTCTTAACATATTTGTGATGTATTTCCTCCAGTGTTTTTCTTCGAGTCTTTAAGTTATTTTTGAATGAAAATACCTGAAAAATAATAAAAATATCCTTAATTCCGAAAAGACAAATTTGTATAAAAATATGATAAAATATTCAAATATAAATCTATTTAATCAATTAAAGTTCATCAAATCATGGTAATTTTAGTGCTTTTTTAGAACTCATCATAAGTCACATCGTACTTATGTCTATGAGTTAGCTTATCTGGTACAAAACATAGTGTCTGTTTTAGGTTACTTAGTGTTCTGTCTTCCTCTGTGTAAGTTTGGTTACTACAGATCAGTAATGCCTACATGCACATAGTTAGAAACACTTTGTATGCAAGCATGTTTACGCAGACCATGTGTTTGGTTTTTGTAATGTGCATGCTAGGTAGAGTGGGTTTTTTTCTGAGAATGAGTGTACGAGTGAGCTGATGTTGTCATATGTTTTTGTTTCGTTTTGAATACAAGTATTTATGGAAAGTACTTGATAATTTTTAAAACAAAAATGTGTCCTTTCATCACCTTTCCACCAAGCTCATCACCACCCTTGGCGGGGTTGTTGGTGAGATGCCTGGGGAGATGGCCGATGAGATGGAAAATTTGGTTTCTATAATTTACCCCTCATTTCTTCTTTTTCTTTATCCAAAAAATATAGTGAATTAAGCTCTATAAAACTAACATTTTATTTTTCTATTTTTGAATCACTAATACCTTGGGTGTTGTTTGGTTTCAGTGATTCGTAACTATATGTGCAAAATACTGCTTATGAGTGGTGAGTACTTAAGATGGTGCTTGCAAATGGATTGTATATGAGCCATGTGTTAGCTGAGAGTTGCTAGGATGTGACCTTTTATTTGTGAGAACCTCATTGTGAGCATAATGTTACGTCCCGCTCAAAATGTCCCTTAAAATCCAAATAAATGGTGGTTGCCTAAAGGATCTAGAGTCTCCTACATGAGAAAGTTCTATAGTAGCCTAGAGATGTCTAGAAGGAGCTAGAGTTGGATGGACTCAACTCAAGCCTTGAAGACTCTAGAATGTTCTAGAGCACGTTGGAAGGTGCTGAAATATTCTAGGACATACCAGATCATTCATGAAGGATGTGGAAGTCTCTAGAAGCTTACGGAACATCCTAGAACTAGCATGAAGGAACTAGACACTCCTAGAAGACTCTAAAGTTGGATAGAAGGTCCTAGAACCTTATGGCATATTGTAGATAAAACTAGAACACTCTTGTACATTCTAGACTTAGAATGATCTAGAAAGTTGTGGCATAGCCTTAAGCTTAGAGCCACACTATAAATAGACCCATTGGTCTTCATTTGTATTCATCTTGGGATCATCTTGGAAATCTTGGGAATTCTTAGCATCCTTGGAAATCTTAGCATCTTGGGAAATCCTTGGGAAATTGTAAGATAACCTCTCTCTAGAGCAATACAAGGCAGCAAACTCTTTCTTTAGTTCTTGCTTTGCTCTTGAATCCTCTCGATCTCTAAGTCTCTTTATAATCTCTTTGGAAAGTTTTGTTCGGGTGAAAGGCAGGCTTAGTGCAATAGACAGTGCTAAGTGTCGCATGATCGCTATTTGAAATTTAAGGTCATGACAATTGGTATCAAAGCTTTAGGTTGAAGCATTAGAATCCTTGGTATAATGAAGAACAGTGCTCCATCTACACCAAGCATAGATGTTCCACCTATGGAACGTGGGCATGAGGAAGTTTGGAATCCACCAAAGGAATCTCGAGCCAAGTCGAAAGACATGCTTTCTAGCTTAGAAGCACGTGTTAGGAGTACGCAGGACAACTTAGAGGAGTTGTTCGACCGGGTGGACAACTTGGAGGAACATTGCAACGGCTTGGAGGCCGAGGATGTGGAGATCCATGCAGTAGTCAAGATGTCCCTCAATGAGCTAGATGGTGGGTTAAGGTAAGAGATCAATGGGTTAAAGGCCAAACTTGCCAAGCTAAGGGATATTGCGCAAAGAGAAATTGCTAATATGTTGCTTAGAGTGGAGGATATGGGTGGTGAATTAGCTCTTTGTAAGCGGGCTATGGCCACAGGAGCTAGCACAACCACCATCATTGAGGCCAAGAAGGTGGATGTTCCCAACCCAAAAACCTTCAATAGTGTTAGAAATTCTAGGAAAGTTGAGAACTTCCTATGGGGACTTGAACAATATTTCGAGGCTACTGGCATAACGGACCATGCAGCAAGATCCAAACAGCTGCCATGTATTTGTCCGACACTGCTGCTATGGTGGAGACGAAGGCATGGTGATGTGCAACGAGGGGTATGCACAATTGACACCTTTGATGACTTCAAGAGGGAATTCAAAGGCCAATTCTTTCCCATAAATTTTGAAGAGGAGGCAAGAGGCCAATTGCGACGGTTAAAGCAGACATGTAGCATAAGGGCCTATGTGAAATAGTTCACAACCTTGCTGCTTGAAGTCCCTGAAACATCAGACAAGGATGCCCTATTCTTGTTTATGGATGGTCTCCAATCGTGGGCTAACCTCGAGCTCAAAAGACGTGGTGTCTAAGACTTATCTTCGGCCATTGCGGTTGCAGAAAACTTTATTAACTACTCCACAAACAAAGAGAGCTCAAAAGCCACAGATAAAAAGTTTGATGGAGGAAAGAGTAGGGGAGGCCATGCCAAAAGTCAGGGTTCCAAAAATCATAAAAAGGCTCCTCGTTCAAATCACAGGATAAGGGAAAGGAAAGGGAGGATCGTGGTGCCTCGAAGCCCCATGTGATGTGCTTCATATGTGACGGACCACATTGGGCACATGAATGTCCGAAAAGGAAGGCCTTGAGTGCCTTAGTTGCCTACAAGCATAACCAAGATGGAGGTGATACGGATGAAGGTGCAAAAATGGGTTCTTTGTGCCTACTTGGTGCAATGTAGAGCGCCCCAAAGACCCCCAAAGGCTTGATGTTCGTAGATGCAACCATCAACGGGAAGGTTGCCAAAGCTTTGGTTAACATAGGTGCATCTCATAACTTTGTTTCATTGGAAGTATCAAAGAGACTTAACCTTAGGGTTATCGAGGGGGGAGGATCTCTCAAAGTAGTTAACTCGGCAGCACTACCTCTCAAAGGAGTTTCTCGTGGAGTTAAGGTCAGTCTTGGTGCTTGGACTGGCCAAGTGGACTTATCTATAGTGCCTATGGATGACTTATCGGTAGTATTCAGCATGGAGTTCCTGGACCAAGTTAGAGCTTTCCTTGTGCCATGCTCAAACTTCATGTGCATCATGGATGGATTGAAGGCTTGTGTGGTACCGAGGGAAAGGACCACCAAACCTACTACCCAAGTTCTCTCAGCACTTCAATTCAAGAAGGGATTGAAGAAGGACGAAGAGAGTTATTTGGCCATCATAAAGGAATACGACGACGAGGAGGCATCACCAAGAACAAGTGTCCTATTCCACTTATTGCTGATTTGTTCGATTAATTGGGGAATGCTAGATACTTTACAAAATTGGACTTGTGGATGGGATATTACCAAGTATGCATAGCCAAAAGGGATGAGCTCAAGACCACATATGTGACCAGGTACGGTGCCTATGAGTTCCTTGTCATGCCATTTGGTGTCATTAATGCACCTGCCACCTTCTGCACCCTTATGAACAAGATTTTACATCCCTACCTCGATCGGTTCGTGGTAGTATATCTTGATGACATCGTGATATATAGCCGAACTTTGGAAGAACATCTAGAGCACTTGAAGAAGGTGTTTGAGGTCCTAAGGGAAAATGAGCTATATGTCAAGAAGGAGAAATGTTCCTTTGCCCAAGATGAGGTGATGTTCTTGGGGCATAGGATAAAGGATGGGAAACTTATGATGGATGGAACCAAGGTGAAAGCCATCCAAGAATGGGAACCTCTTGCAAAGGTCCACGAGTTAAGGTCTTTCCTTGGACTTGTGAACTACTACAGAAGGTTTATCAAGTACTACTCAACAAGAGCAGCCCAACTGATTGACCTGCTAAAAAAGAACAAGTCTTGGGAATGGACAAGCGAATGCCAAGCCTCATTCGAAGACTTGAAGAAGGCCATCAGTGGAGAACCGGTACTTTGCCTACCAGACCCCTCCAAGATGTACGAGCTGCATACAAATGCTTTATACTTTGCCATTGGTGGAGTGTTGATGCAGGAAGGGCATCCGATAGCTTATGAGAGCCACAAGCTTAATGACATTGAACGCTGCTACACAGTGCAAGAAAAAGAAATGACAGTTATCATTCATTGCTTAAGGGTGTGGCAACACTACTTATTGGGTTCTCATTTTGTTATCATGATGGACAATGTAGCGACTAGCTACTTTCAGACTCAAAATAAGTTGAGTCCCAAGCAAGCTCGGTGGCAAGACTTCTTGGCGGATTTTGACTATAGGCTAGAGTACAAGCCCGGTAAGGCAAATGTGATGGCTGATGCGCTGAGTCGAAAGGCAGAGTTAGCAGCCTTGAGTATGCTAAGCATTCCTTTGTTGGAAAAGATCAAAGAATGACTTGAGCATGATGCCCTAGCTCAAAACCTCCTTACCCTTATTAAGGAAGGAAAAATAAGGCGATTTTGGCTGAGTGATGGACTACTCTACGCCAAGCAAAATCGCATCTTTGTGCCAAAGTGGGGGAGCTTAAGGAGGGAGCTTATCAAGGAGTGCCACGATTCACTATGCGCTGGACACCCAGGAATGAGACGCATCCTTGCCTTGATCAAGTAAATCTATTATTGGCCTCAACTAAGGGATGATGTTGAAGCCTATGTGAGGACTTGTGTTGTATGCCAACAGGACAAGACAGAGCAACATGCACCCGGAGGTTTGCTAGAGCCACTGCCTATTCTAGAGAGACCATGGGAGAGTGTCTCAATAGATTTCATCACTTGCTTGCCAAAATTAGAGGGCTTTGGCAGCATCATGGTAGTCATTGATTGCTTCAGTAAGTATGCAACATTCATACCTACCTCAGTAGATTGCACTGCGGATGAGACGACACGGTTGTTCCTTAAGCATGTTGTGAAGCATTGGGGAATTCCATCCAATATCATGAGTGATCGAGACCCATGATTTACTAAGAAGTTTTGGACGAATAAACGAAACGTGCCAACGCATTGTTGAAGCTTTATCTCAGGTACTTTGTTAGTGCCAACCAACATAATTGGGATAAGTTACTGGATGTAGCCCAATTCTCTTATAACTTACAAAGGAGCGAGTCCACCACGAAGAGTCCCTTCGAGATCATCATGGGACAGTAATCCATGACTCTTCATGCTTTGGCTACAAGATATGAAGGGAAAAGTCCTGCTACCTTTAAGTTTGCCAAGGCATGGCATGAGCAGGCTGAGTTAGCCCGACCCTATTTAAACAAGGTATCCAAAAAGATGAAGAAATGGGCTGACAAGAAAAAGAGGATGGTTGAATTTCAAGAAAGAGATTTGGTCCTTGTCAAACTATTGCCCTAACAGTTCAAGTCCTTGCGGAAGGTTTATAAGGGGTTGGTACGGAATTATGAAGAGCCATTTCCAGTCCTCAAGCGGGTCGGCAAGGTGTCCTACAAGGAAGATATAAGTCGGGGAGAATCAAAGAGGGTGCCTACCGCAGTAGTAACCTCCTTCGATAGAAAAGTGGACTCTATCTTGGTAGACCGCCTGATCCGGCGTAGGGGTGTACCAAATTATCGAGAATACTTGATCAAGTGGAAGAATGCCCCAGACATAGAGGCAAGCTGGGAACCTGAAGACTCTTTGTGGCAATTCAAAGATTACCTAGAGAGATTCAAACTTGAAGGTGTGACGAGGGCGTCTCGAACTTGAGTGGGGGAGGGGTGTTACGTCACGCTCAAAATGTCCCTTAAAATCCAAATAAATGGTGGTTGCCTAAAGGATCTAGAGTATCCTACATGGGAAAGTTCTAGAGTGGCCTAGAGATGTCCAGAAGGAGCTAGAGTTGGATGGACTCAAATCAAGCCTTTAAGACTCTAGAATGTTCTAGAGCACGCTGGAAGGTGCTGGAATATTCTAGGACGTGTCGGATGGTTCATGAAGGATGTTGAAGTCTCTAGAAGCTTACGGAACATCCTATAACTAGCATGAAGGAACTAGACACTCCCAGAAGACTCTAGAATTGGCTAGAAGGTCCTAGAACCTTGTGGCATATTGTAGATAAAACTAGAACACTCTTGTACATTCTAGACTTAGAATGATCTAGAAAGTTGTGGCATAGCCTTAAGCTTGGAGCCACACTATAAATAGACCCATTGGTCTTCATTTGTATTCATCTTGGGATCATCTTGGAAATCTTGGGAATTCTTAGCATCCTTGGAAATCTTGGGATCTTGGGAAATCCTTGGGAAATTGTAAGATAACTTCTCTCTAGAGTAATACAAGACATTCTTTACAAACTCTTTCTCTAGTTCTTGCTTTGCTCTTGAATCCTCTCAATCTCTAAGTCTCTTTTTAATCTCTTTGGAAAGTTTCGTTCGGGTGAAAGACAAACTTAGTGCAACGGACCGTGTTAAGTGCCGTACGATCGCTATTTGAAATATAAGGTCGTGACAATAAGCTAAATTAAATGCATTGTGTTCTCATATCACTTGTTGGGTGGAATAAGAAATTGGTTGTTTTACAAACCAACTAACACAATATTAACTATAAAATTTGAGTGCAATAGAACTCTTTTTATAAAAGTTACTACGTGCTTATGTGAAGATATATTAAAGGTAAGGGGCATCGGTGATAATTTCCCTAATCTTTCCAATGAAACCTTATAAATCCTGAGATTTCACCTTCTTCTTCGGCCATTGCTTTAGCCTATACATTTGCTCCACTGAGAATCTACAAAAAGGCATTGCGGAAAATGGAGGTGAAAAACAGTTATGTAACAATAAAAACTCATATTGACGATAAACCCAAAGAGTCTGACTTTGAGGTTAAGACTTCACCCCTCAGTCTCTTAGTTGAGGCAGGTTCAAATGATGTCATTGTGAAGAATTTGTACTTATCTATTGATCCATACCAGATAAACCGCATGAAAAGCTACAGTTCCTCCCAGAAAAATTCTGAGTTTGCTGTTGCTTTGACGCCTGGAGAGGTAAATATTACAAGCATTAAGCAATCATTAAACATTTACTCTGACACCCCTTTTGAGTTAGATAGTACTGCTTTATTTTTGTAACTAATATTACTTGAAATGGGTTTTAATGAGCGACAGGTTATCGATGCTTATGGTGTGGGGAAAGTAGTGGCTTCTGGGAATTCTGAATTTCAGAAAGGTGACTTTGTTGCTGGGCTTATTACATGGGGAGAGTATAGTGTACTCAAAGGACAATATATGTTGAGGAAATTAGATCCTTTGGGATTTCCTCTGTCCAATCATATTGGAATTTTGGGCGAGTATTACATTCTATAATTTCATTGTCAATTTGCATAGCGATGATGTTTGAAATTGTTGTCTGGTGGTTAAGGATCTGTTCTGTCACTTCAGGTCACAAACAATTCCAATCAAATCAAACACTGCTTGATATATATATTTTTTCATCTAAAAAATATAATCACTTGAAGTGACTATGCATAGCAGTAGGAAGTTACTCTGCTATTATAAGAAAATTTCATAAACCTTCTTTTGGATTACATTCACATTCCCCAAAACCCTAATCATCTGCCCTTTTCCGTGTAGTCTATGAAATTTTCCGAAATTGCAGAGTGTCATGACAAAAGGGCAAATATTGAGGGAATTTATGAAACTTAGGGTGCTTACGAAAACAAAAAAGCACTTCAGGACCAAACATAAACAAATTTGTCAGAAGCACTTTCAGGGCTCATAAAACACACAAAAGTACATATATACATGCTTCTGTCTGAAATTGCTTTTTTTTATAAAGCTGCTTATATCTGAAACCACTTTTAATATAAATACCATCAAACAGACCCTTAATCTTTCATTACAATGTTAAGCCTCAAGGCTAATCTTGAAAGTACCAGGTCAATCACATAAAAAAAAAAGAGAGAGAAACAGGTAATTGGCAACTAACTATGCCATTTTAATATTCTGCAGATTTTTGTAAAACTGCTTTATAAGCCTGCATGTGTATGCAAAAACAACAAGAAAGTGCTTCAATCTCTTTGGATTTATTTGATGATGTTACATATCCCCCTTTATTATTTCCTACAGGGTTCAGTGGATTGACAGCCTATGCTGGATTATTCAACATATGCAAGCCAAAGAAGGGTGAAAAAGTGTTTGTATCAGCAGCTTCAGGTTCTGTCGGAAATTTGGTAGGGCAGTATGCAAAACTGTTTGGGTGTTATGTTGTTGGCTGCGCTGGAAGCAACAAAAAGGTGAATCTTCTATTAAACTTGTTCCTCATGATTTTTCAGAAAAAAGGTTAAAAGCTCATATTAATTTTTTATAGGTAGCATTGCTGAAGGACAAGCTTGGATTTGATGATGCATTCAACTACAAGGAAGAGACAGACTTGAAGTCAGCTCTCAGAAGGTAAAATCCCATTTGGGATTCTCAAGTGTTTGATCAAAACTCAACTGACATCTAAATGAATAATTTTATTTGGTGGCAATTGTACTATTGTGTTTTTACGCTGAATAACAACTTAAAAACACTTTATAACCAATGGCAAAGTTAACAAAGTAGATCAAACTTGACATTTAATCATGAACAAAAAAATAAAAGAACGAGCACAAGGAGTTAACAAGGTTCAAAAATGGCCTACCTTCACGAGAACGACTAAAGATACTATAAATCGAGAACTTAGTACAAAGATTTACTTAGATACATAACTCATTTGGCTCAATTACAATGACCCTAAGAGTATGTTCGGCTGATCAGAATATAATAAGTATTCCTATTCATTTGTTCATTTGAACTTTTATTAAGGCCAAAAATTGTAATTTCTTTGGAATTACTATTATATGTTTCAATGGGTGTAAAGAATAAGAATAGGATTGTAGTATGGGCTTTTACCAAAACAAATCCCTCAGTTAATAATAAAAGAAATTTCGGGAAAACTAAACAAAATTAATTAATTACTTTTCTTATTCCATGATAATTAGCCAAAAAAAAATAGACTAGGAATAATTCATATTCCTAGTTTTCTACTCCATTAACAGTTATTCCTAAGAATAGTTTTCTTTTTTGACCACTTGGAACACTGCTATTCATTTTTGAGCCCTAGTTAATTTATGCCAAAACTAAACACATGTTAGACAAAGTATAAAGGAATCCAAAATGAAAGCACACCATAAAAAGGGGCCATAAAACAATTTTTCCTATTCCTTCTAACTTAGTAGTGATTTTAATTCTGTGAACCAAACATATACTAAGATCTTTTAGCAAAAGCGAGGTGCAAACCGTAAATGTCCAGAACTGATAGTTATTACAAGTATACCCC
Organism: Hippophae gyantsensis; assembly: GCA_030763125.1. Taxonomy (NCBI): domain Eukaryota; kingdom Viridiplantae; phylum Streptophyta; class Magnoliopsida; order Rosales; family Elaeagnaceae; genus Hippophae; species Hippophae gyantsensis. The sequence continues at coordinate 26,816,953 of CM061029.1, read as the reverse complement.
TTTAACATGAATACAAAGCCCTAATTGCTCACTCAGTACCTAAGTACTTGTAGATAATAACTTTACGTATTCTTCAATTATGCAGATACTTCCCTGATGGAATTGATATGTACTTTGACAATGTGGGGGGTGAGATGCTTGAGGCAGCAGTTGCAAACATGAATTTGCATGGAAGAGTTGCTGCTTGTGGTGTAATCTCAGAGTATTTAGATGCTGAAAAAGTGGCTGCACCTAATATGTTAGAGGTTATTTACAAGAGGATTTCAATCCAAGGATTCTTAGCAGGTGATTATATGAATGTCTATCCAGAATTCATTTCAATTACAACGGATCACCTTCGTACAGGTCATATTCAGGCAGTTGAGGACATTTCAATTGGTGTAGAGAGCATTCCACTTGCTTTTATTGGACTATTTCGTGGAGACAACATTGGAAAAAAAATTGTTAAAATTACTCACGAGTGACAATGCGAAAAGTTTGTTATGAATCATGATCCCTCTTTTAATTAGTAATTTCTCACGTATTGAATAATATTATATATGATCCTTTTTAAGAAAAAATGAATATGGTTTTTTTAATACCAGTTACAAAATCCAACATACATATATAATGACATATTCGAATCCACTCTCTCTCATGATTTAAAAAATTAATATTGTTTTTTTAATAACAGTTAAGATTGTAAAATTTCATACGTCGAAACAATTACACATATTTGAATTGTATTTTCGATCTAAATAAACATTCAAAACTTAAAAGAGAGTAGATACGCTAACTTATAAAATCTTTTTGCTAGCTCTAATCCAACTCATCAAAACAAGCCTCACAACATGAATAAATAAGGTAGCACAATATAAATACACTAAAGATAATATGCTTAAGTCAACATGCCACAAAAACAAACATTAGATAAGAAAAATTAATATGTGATACACACACTAGTAATGGTATACCTCACAGGCTTCTGTCTAAGCTAGCAGCATGCATTAGCATCACAAATAGCACACAAAATGTGAATCAAGCAAACATACTAGAAAAGTTGTTAAGGATTTACAATCTCTTGAAGACCTTCTATATGCGAACATATTCGATAAATGCTAATTATACTCTCATAATATGTGATCATACATAACATAACATGTAATGAGTTAAACTCATATAGTACCTAGGTTTTATGTGATACCATCTTCTGGTTGCTTAAAGCAACCACTTGACAGCAAGCAATTTATTAAAAAGAAAATCAAAAGTATAAAACTCGATAAAATATAAACGAAAATACATATATTAGTCGGGACACTAAATCTAAGTAAATCCAAGTTTGTTCACGAAACTCTATCACCATGTGATGTAATCGACTATCGATAGCTCAACCTCTTAACATTCATATACGTTACAACCTTGCAACACCCACTGCTATGCTTAAGCACACACAAGTATATGTGGTCATGTACAGGTAAGAAATTTTGAGAATAAGAGTTATTGTACCCATAAGAATTGGGTTATTAAGTGTTTGAGTACACGACTATAATCACACTAATAATATTTAGATTAATGAAAATTGATAGATAAAATAACCAAAAATATAATATCTAGACTAATGCATCAAACAAACTCACACTAACTTATTTGGTATACAAGAGTCATAGGAATCCAATTTTTCCAATTTCTCATATATGAATCAATTTACCATTCCAAGCAATTATTGATATTGATCAAAGATCCTACATTGGCAAAATTCCTCTCTTAAGGAAACTATATGTTTTATGATGATTAAATTAATCACACTCTTATGCTGATTAGTTTGTACATTCCTTAATTAGCATGCAATTCTTTTTTCATGCAAACTACATAACATATATTAAATAATCGAATCGCACTCTCATGCTGATAAAATTACATCATATACATTGAGCTCACATTTATAGGCCACATACATATGAATCATACATCTCTCCTTAAAAACTATGCATACTAATCAATCATGACTAATAATCAAATTATCTCTCCCATGTATAACTTACTTATCTCATTATATTGAAAGTAGTAAAAATAGATTGATTAGAATATCAATTATCAAGAATCACAAAGAATGGAAAAATAAAGTAATTCATTATATCTAAAAATTGAGTTCAAGAGGAACCTAACAATAAATTTAGCCAATCCAAATCGTATTGAATTAATTCCCAAAAAAATGAGATAATACAAGAAAATAATAAAATACAAGGTAAAAGAAAATATATAACCAATCTCTTGACAAATATTGACTCCAAAATCTTCAATTTTTGATACTTCTCTTGCTTTGTCTCTCTAAACTTGCTGCCTCTTTCTCTAAGAATATTTGTTAGGTATAAAAAAGTATTGAATGAATTGAATGAGGTTGTTATTTAGGTTAAGTTAGCTAATTGAAAGTCAAAAACTGGCCTAATTGGTTTAGAATTCATATATCTTTAATCCAACAGCTAAGATTGATAGTTGATGTAAAAACAGGGCTTATATGTCAATTTTTTCTCTGCTTGATCATTTTATACCCTTGGTAGATTGATCAAAGTATGTCATTGTTCAACCGCTTAATCGATCGAACTACCTCGATGAATTGGTATCATTTTTAGATCAATCGAGCCTTCTAGATACATCTATAGATTATGCTTTGTAAATCCACTTGCACTAGAAAAATCTCAAAAATTCTCAAAAATTCCAATAACACTATATTTTCTTCCCATAGCTAAATAAAACAAGATTAATATTTTCAAACATAATATTCACCTTTATTGACTAAAATAAGACAAATTTTAAGTTTAAAAGATATTCATAACTCTATTTTTAGAGAGTTATCACCCATCCAACACAATGTACACAAACACATAGGTTTCTCAAATATGCACCACGTGATGACCTCGCAATACCAAACCAACACATGAAACACTATCATATAGGCACCTCATTTATGAGAATTGTTGCATCCTTGCAACTACCAGCCACCACATAGGCTTGTCACCTACGAGAATTGTTGTAATCTTGTAACTATTAGCTGACATATGGTACATAGTCATATAGTCTCCTCAACTATGGAAACTATTACAATCTTGCAACTACCAGTCGACATATACTAACTCAACCTTGAGAGAAATTCCTCAAAATGATGTGGCTCTTCACTAATAATTTATTTTAACTCTTTACAAAACCTTACTCAATTTCACATTTTTTACACTCAATCCAATGGTTGAGAAAAATGAGACTTTTCTCTAATGTCCTACATTCTACAAATGACACACTATTTCTTGATCCCGATACTTAGAAAGAAAGTGTACTAAGAAATGAATGGGGAAGTTTGTGCTAAATGAGTAGTGCTTCCCCCGATTTTGGCTAAGAAAAAGAGGAAGAGAGTGGAATTTATAAAAAAATTAGCCTCTTAGACCCTTTCCAACAATTGTTCTTGACCATATCAGCGAGCCCTAACAGATGGTATTGATTATGCAAGCATATGGGTCGTTTGAGTAATAAAATGTGTTAAACACAAGTATCATCCCACAAAGAGTGATTTTCTTTTATAATTAAGTAACAATATTTACAATACTATCTAAATGAGTAATAATTCCATTCCCTAGAAAATGAGTACGATACAATTATAAATATGCAAGATTACGTTTAAAGGTTTTTAGTTACAGAGGAAATTAGTAAAAATATGCCAAATTAGTAAAAATATGGATGAATAGGAAATTAGTAAAAATATGCCAAATTAAAATTTCACAAACGGCTAGACAAGTTATCACACATAAATAAAATAATGCAAAAATAAAGATTAACACATGATATTTTTAAGTGCAAACAACTTAGGCTATAACAATGATCTAAGAAGAAAACTACTTGTTCATTGGACCATCTAACTATCCACTATGAAATTATTTTCGATTATAAAGTTAGGACTCAAACTACCCATCACAAATAATGCCCCAAGTAACCTACTTACAAGACTCTACATTCTTTCATAGTCTCCACAAGAAAGGTATTCATGTCTAGACAAATGTTTAGATAAACTCATGTCACAATAGTTATCAAATCCATTTAGCTGGCACCTAAAAAGTTGCATAAGAACACAAGTGCAAGGTATGTCCTAAAACAGATTAAATAATGAACAATCTAAGCTAGATGATTTAATTAACTAGTAGATAAAAACAAAATCACTATCAAACCCTAAAATAGGTGATTAGGCACATGATCATAAATAATGTTGGCTTGTTAATCAATCAAACACAACCATAAAATGCTTGATAGATTAACTAAAGAAAGAAGCCTAATATATTATGATTTTGCAAAATAGCTTTAGAGAGAGAGCTTAAGTTGCAAAAGTTTATACAATTGTGTTTAAAGAAAATAAGAGGCATTAGGTTATTTAAATAGATTATATTGAAACCCTAATACTAGGTTAAGGTCCAATAAAATATATCCATTTAACAGTTCATAGAGAAGTAAATAACAAGGACACTACTGTAATAGAGATATTTGGCTCGAGTAAGCAATTAAGTTATAAGTAGAAGCCCTTGTTGCTCAATCAATCTGGACTAAGCTCAATTGATCAAACCAATAAGGTGGATCAATCTATCTATGCAATGTTTAATAAAACCCAAGACCAAGTAGATCAAGTTTGATCGTACATCGATCGATTAGACCCAAAACTTCAATCCATCTACCCCAACTTTAAAATTATTTATGAGAGGATTTAGATCATAATATATTGATGCTTGATCGATCTACCTCCTCAATCGATTAAGACATTACTTTATCAATTGAGTGACCTATATACTAAATGGTCTTATGTGTCTAATATAAAATCTAACATGCATAAGATCATAATTATACCTAAAACAAGGTAATGTGAAGCTTAGTAGTTTCCTCGATTTGAATAGTGACATTGAAGAACGAGCCTAGAAACTAAATTGTATTTAAATATTTTGTTAACAAATATCGCAAATACTCATAAACCTTATATCTGTGATCGAATTGTACAAGTGATAAGTAATTTAGAAACAAAGGTTATCAAACTCACATAGAATACTATAATAAATATAATTTAATTATTAGCTTATTATTTAATAAGGGGTTTTGAAAATAGTTTTTAGATAAAAAGAAAACATAAAATAATAAATAAGTTATACGAGGATCACAAATCAAGACAAATATATGATTATGGAACAATCCTCAACACTAGCCTATTATTTAGCCAATTATACCAAAAATCAATATTATGAATATCCTTAAATTAACGACAATAGCTTGGAAAATTTAGGCAACTAAGGCTAGACTTCATAATGCATATTTCTTAATTTACAATTAATTAAAGACCCACTTATTAACCAATCCTAAATCAAAATATAAACATAGTCATAGTATTAGGTATAATTCATTTATTACATTATGTTGGAAAAAGGAGATGACTAAACTTCACAATATCACAATTCTTAGCAATCTTTAATGAAGGTGTCAACTTTACTTGTGACATTATCGCAAAGCAACAAGTTACCACTTTGAATAAGAATATTAGCAAATACTATAACTAAAAAGAATAAATAGAAATCTATTTATTCCCAAGATAATACTATAAAATCTTAAACTAGTATTAAACATATTCATGTAGTAAGTTAGTTAATTACTCCAATTCATACATGCATAATCATGAAATTTAATTATAGAGTTGAACATATCAAAAATTAAGGATGTCGTGTAAATATCATTATAACATTTTATTAATTAAAATCATTGTCTATGACTTGAAAATTGACTACAATCACATAAATAAATTAATTAGCTAGACAGAATCATAATTAAAGTTATTAGAAGAAGTGGTATAATGTAAAGAGAATTTATTTATAAAATTTGGTATACCTGTATTTCCTCACTTTTGAAACTAGGTGGAGTGTATATTGTAGATATCCCATGCGTGCTCATACTATATAAAATATACCATGTCAAGTTTACAATCTAGATGCATGCTTTGCAATCTCTATATGTATTGGCCCACTTTGAAATACACTGGCATATATGCGACCAACCTTCGAGACACATGTGGGTCCACTTTTTTTCCCCATTTGCATATAGAATCTATGATACATATGAATACAATGCGTACCTATGGTCATCAAAACATAGTCTACTGGAACTAGTAGCCCATTGATACCATATTCCATATGGTATCCATAAATATATTACACTCCCCATAAAAATAAGTTTCATGATGCATGCATAAAATCTCATATACCATTTGTAAAAATTTAATACTCGTATTATATCAAAAAAATTTCAACAAGTATTTTATTATAACAACATTAATTCATAACACTTTTTGTAAAAATATGGCATCACTTTTCCTTCATTCATAAATATATGATGCATGAAATTTTCATAAAATGATGCATGAATAAAAAGTTGGTGTAAGAACCCTTAAGTTAAATCTCATCCATCCATGCTCCTAAGCCTATTGCTAATTCATTTTCCTTTTCACTGGAAACTAAACACAAGTTTTATATTTTCATGCAAAAATTAGTAATATTCTATTTTGTTTTACGTAATATAAATTTAAAGCTTAGAATAAGGACTTAAACTTTTCAAGTTTGTTGGAACAAAACTTAATAATTTATCATCCCAACCCTCCACATTTCCAAACTAGAACATGTGAAAATTATCATGAATACTACATGGAAATGTACAAAAAACAAAATATCTTAAGAAAGAAAATTTTAGAGAGAGAAAGAAAGGACATGATTTTTTGGTGTGAGAAAAATGGAAGGATTTGCTGCTAATTACAGGAAAAAAAACTAGTGCATGCGATTACCACCCTTCTTGTGGCTCATTGAGAACCCACAATGAGGCCTGGTGGATATATAGTTTTGTCATCACCTCTTAATGAACAAAATCGGCATCGAGTTAGGAATACTGATTTCGTAGATACTTTGGTTTTTTATTTGTAAAACACTTGTAAGTGTACGAATCATTTTATAGAAAATGACAAGTATACTCCTAAGGTTGATCTAAGAAAGGAATATATGTGGTTTTTAATTTATTATTCAAACTTTTAAAAAAAATTAAATCCTAAACATCTTGTCACGATATTTTGATTTTTTTGTGTTTTCTAATCTAATAACATAAAAAAGAAATAAATATAGATATGGATTCAATAAACAATTATGCAAATTTTTATCATTCATAACAGTGGATTATTTATGGATATAATAATTAAGTTAATTATGTTTTCTCATATTATTTAGGTTATTAAATATATAAATTGATATTTATTGATTTTTTATATATATAATACACCTTTGGTTGGGTTAGATATACTTTGTCAACTAAAAAATCAATTAATACCTATGGGTGGGGTCGATAATTAAGTTGGTTAATTAAATTGATTTTTTTTTCTAAGAGATTGAAAATAAACTATTTAAATGCCACATTTGGTGGAGTTAGACATTTTAAACTTTACTTAAGGTGTCCAAATTAAACCTATGAATTTAATTATCCGAGTACTAATTTTCAAGTTTTAAAACTATTACTGAAAATATATTTTTAATACATTTTCGAATAATAGTTCTTATAAATGTTTTTGAAACAAAGCTTCACTTTAACTACCGGACGATTATACCAACAAATAAAAAGGCACTACTCTAACTCAGACTGGACAATTAAACCTTAAAATCTAAATTTTAGATTTAAGTTTGTAATTAAAAATAATATATTTCTCTCTAACATCCTTAATATAAAATATTAAATAAAAAAAATCAATTTATTTTATAGAAATGTTTTACCCATTTAATATTTCATAAACATAACAACGCTATTATTATATCATATTTACAAATAGCAAGCCATGTTAAATTTAATCACATATAAATTAAATATAACATATAAGAGTAAAACATAAAAATAACTGTAAAGAATTTATTTCAAAATTATACCTCAAAATATTGATGCTAATTTCGTTTCTAGGAAACCTCCAAACGGATTTACATTTCCATTTATTGAATCAAAAACTAGAAATTTAGAAAAACATAACTAGTTTTTCTTAAAAAAAAAATAACTTTAAAACTAAACAAATAAGAAATTTTTCAAGAGAGAGAAAGGTAGAGAGATATTTTGAGGGATCTTGAGGGATTTTGAGGGTGGTTTTTTACAATGGGGAAGATGGTCTTTTTATAGGTGAGGAAAAGGCTAAAGAAGTTAATAAAAATATCTTTAAAATGGTCTTGGACACATTTAGATAGACTCGCATGTGTGTGGGGGCATTGACACACGCGATTGAGGGTAGACGGGTGAGATTTGTAGAAGAGTGGGTGCTGATACGCGCGGGTACATACTGGACTCGACACATATGTGCAGACAGAGCCATGGATCTTGACATGACATGTGTGTTTCTACGTGTGGGATAGGATAGGCATGTGCATAACTATGTGCGAGACTTGGCGGATGCGCATGGGGTGTGTGTTGGCGTTGATAGCTTGGGGAATTTTTGATCCATTTTTTTACAATTTTTCCATTTTTCTTTTCAATTTACCTTTTTTTTCTCAAAATATTTGTGATGTATTACTTCCAATATTTTTTTCAAGTCATTAAATTATATTTTTGAACCAAAATACATGAAATATAATTAAAATACCCGTGATTCCGAAAAGATAAATTTATATAAAAATATGATAAAGTCATACAAATATAAATCTATTTAATCAATTAAAATACATTAAATCATGTAATTTTAGTACTTTTTAAACACTCATCAACATCCCTAATCAACTTCTTGTTAGTCTCTTAGTAAGAGAAAGGGTAAAAACTAAAATAAAAACTAAAAATTATCATAAATCATTTTCGTGGATTGACACAGTTACATTTAGCATATGCAACAAGCCTTCAAATCCTTAGGTTTCCCTAATGGACAAGTTTGAGTCTCGTGATGGTTTTTCAGTAATGATACCCACAAACATTGAACTAAATGTAAAAAGTAAAAAGAAATAACAAAAATAAACAAATAAAAAACTAAAATTATAAAAAAATAAATAAAATCAAATGTTAACTTAAAAATAAAATAAAACAAAACATAAAAATGTCTCATGCTTTTTAATCGCCTTTAAGATCATAATTAAAATCTAAAGCATAAGTTATTTTCAACTTCTTAAACAGTCATTGTTTATAATAATAATTAGTTGAAAATCATTTTCGTCCTTCATTACAAAATGTTTCAATTTAAATTTACCCAATTTTATTGTCAGAAATCTGAATTCACTTTGACTCTATCCTTACAAGTCAATACTCTCAAAACATTGAATCCTATGGGTTTAAGCACTCATACTAAGGTGTATGTGAATAGAGTTTATATTTAGAAATGAACTAATAAGTTTGCATAATTATAAAAGAAGAAAGGCTCAAAATAGTGCATAACTTTGATCTCATGAAAGGAATCCAATGTATAAATTATAAAGATATGATATATATATATATATATATTATTTTCATGCATCAATCAAACTCATTAAGCAAATATTTCAAGATATATGCTTTTTAGAAGTGTAGGAAAAATAAATGCAATGACTTCTAGAGGAATTATTTCCTATACACTACTACAAAAGGGGTATTTAAGTCGGTTCGCTTAACCAAATTTAAATAAAATGACTTAAAATTTAAAGTCGGTTCACGATTTGAACCGACTTTACATTTAAAGTCAGTTCATGCAGTGAACCGACTTTATTATTTTTTTATACAAAATTTAGTCATTTTCTATTATACACAAATTAAAACCTGTATTCGATCACTACATAATAGCAGGAAAAAAAACAAAATCTGTTTAACAAATACTTTAAATAATACAAATAATTGAAAAATAAAATATTAATTAATAGCAAAAAAATTACCATGGTGTTGTCTTATGTTATTCAAGATCATCATATTCCTCTCCTGATGTTATAATATAAACCTACATATATAATACAAAAAATTATACACATAAAATAATAACACATAATAACATAAAAAATATGAATAATAAGTGCGTAGGATTAATAGAAATACTTACAAGAGTAAATGAAGGAAATGAAGAAAAAATGGTGTTTTTTAAGTGAGAAATGGGTATAAATTTTTTGAGTATTTTGCTAAAAAAAAGTAGGGGATCTAAAAGATTAGTTAGAGAGAAAGAAAACCCACTAATTGGAGCTAGAATTGGTGGTCGTAGGTGGCCGAAAAATGAGAAAGAGTGGAGGAGATTTTGGGTTTTTGAGAATTATGCAACGCTTGGAATAGTTTCTATCTTGGGAAGAAAGAAGAGAAAAGAATTTATCCACGTGTGTAGCATCGGTTCTATGTGTCAACCGATGCTATCCATATAGGACGTAGCATCGGTTGACGTGTCAAATCGATGCTACACGTGAATGTAGCATCGGCTCCAAATGTCAACCGACACTACACTACGTGGATAGCATAGGTTGACACCTAGAACCGACACAATCCACGTAGCGTAGTGTCGGTTGACACCTGGAACCAATGCTACCTCCATGTGTAGCATCAATTTGACATGTCAACCGATGCTACGTCCTACGTGGATAGCATCGGTTCTACACCGAACCAACTTTAAATTTATTATAAGTTGGTTCTTTTCAAAAACTGACTTTATGTATCGACTTAAATACCCCTTTTTGTAGTAGTGATATTTCTTTTGTACTAACCAACTCTCACAACTGTTTAAGGTTAAAAAGGTCAAAATATGTAGATTATACTATATATTCTTTATCTCTCTATTCTTTTTAAGATATTTTTCAATATTTTTTAGAAAGTGGAACCATGTACAAATTGTAAAGTTTTTTAGGATTTTGATGAGTGGTTAATTTTGTGGCTTTTCTGTTTGATTTTGATTTAGGAACCCCAAATATGTCTCTTTTTGATAGTAGTCATGCATGAATAAGATAAAGACATATACTATCAATTTCTACTTAAATCATTTAATCTAAGCAAACAAAAAATAAATATATGACATTCTATTAAGATGAGAAAATTAATACATTCAATGTTAATACCTATAGAGATCATCTAAATTTTGAAGAAATGGAATACATGTTTTGACTAAAAAGAAAATATTTTACTTAGAATAAAGGAAATTAAGGCTTAAATAATATATCTCACAAGGGTAGTCTCCACTATTTGATTCGAAAACACTGATTTTGGGTTCATTATAATTTTCACACTTTATCAAGAAATATTCCTTATGACAAAAACTAACTAATTATCATATACTCCATTATATGTTTTCAAACATTAATTTAACAGTGCAAAAAACTTATCTATTAACTTAAATTTAATTTAAAAAATGATAAATTTTTGTGAGAAATTTTTTAAAACTAATCCTAAAATTCTAAAAATTATTAAACCACAAAAAGAAAATAAAATCAAACACAATAAAAATGAAAATGTGAACATAAAATTTTTTAAAATTGTTAAAAATTTTGAAATTAAGCATGGTAACTTTTTACCATCCTTAACCTAGAACTTATATTTTTCTCAATGCAACAATTGTAAATTAAAGATAAAGAGAAAAGAGAAGAAAAGTTACCTATTTTCTAAGAATGTGCAAGTAGTGATAGAGAAATATAGGTGCATCCATCACGTTCATCATTAAAATCCACATAAACAGATCGTTATGAAATTTTAACATCTCAACAAGTATTTTTTATTTTAACAATTCTAAAATTGTTCACATGTAATTAAACTAAAATATAAATAATAAATTAAATAAATAAAACAAATAAAAGAAAATTACCTAAAATGATAGGTTTTCTCTCATCCAATGCTTAGTTTAACGTCTTAGTAAGACGTAACTTAGGGAATTTCATTTTAAGTAAACTCAATGTCCCTACATCATTGAGTCAATCAAACCTACAGGTAGGAAAAGTTTGTCTACCTATACTTTTTAAGTCATGCCCTATGTATTTTTAAAATTTTATTTACTTAAAACTAGGAACATGATTGTGGGTTTAAGTCATGCCCTAGTAGGATCCTTGTGGGTATCATCATTTAAAGCCTTCATGAAACATAAGCTCATCCACTAGGGCAACCTAGGGGTTTAAAAACTTGTTACATAAACTAAATGTAATCATACTAATTTACGAAAATGATTTATGTTAGTTTGATTAGTTTTTTTCATCCCTTTCCTTGTTAATGGCTAACATGAAGATGGTTGAGAGTTATGATGAGTGCTTGAATAGCATTAATATTTCATGATTTATTTACATTTAAATGTGAATATTAGATTTGATTATGCCTATTTTTATCATTATTTATGTAGATTTATATGTTTGAAATCACTAGTATTTCTATTATATTTCAAGTATTTTTAACTTTAAATTAATAAATTGATTAATACACAAAGAATCGTTAGCGTTACATGTAATACTAGAAACTTTGTAAGGGATGAGAACAAGAGTTAAAGATAAGCATTGCATACCTTGGTGATGGTTATTGTGGATCATTACCTACTCCTTACTACATGAATTTGTTGGGTATATTCTTTGTTCTATGTCGCAGTGAAGAAATGTTGGGTCGTAGTGTGATCTATTTGGGGTATCCTTTAGAGAAGCTTTATAAGTCTCATATCATTGTATGGTATAATATAGGTTGTGGTATGTGAACAATAATTTTATCCCAAAGCCCTATGTTCTCATCTTTCTTTATAAATGTAAAGTTATGCCTATAGGTTTTGCAACTTTTCATATTTTAATTTTTCGAGCTCTATAGGTTAAGTTATTATTCGATCCAAATTTTTAGGCCATTCCACCACCATATATCGATATAGAAAGAACCTTCTTATTTTGAAGAGGAGCCAGGGATAACTTGTTTGGAGCTATGGAATCAATTTCAACAAAAGGATTATTATTAATTGTTGCCATTTTTATCACTTTCTATAATTTGATGTCTTTCATAATTCAATTAACTTTTATTAATTTAGCTATGATTAGCTAAATCTGTAATATAGGGTTTTAGTTTTTTGGCTTCCAATAATTAGAATAATAGTTTTATGATTTGAACAAACACGAGTTTTATTTATTTTTTGTTCATGTTCTTAAAATCTTTAACTAAATTCGATGATGAACCAAACCTTGATTTATGATCAATGAAAATATTTCAGAATTAGGCATTAAAAAAATCCTATGTGTTTAATTGTGCATAAGTGAATACGAGTTTAATTTAATTTCGTTTATCATTTTCAAGCCTAGCCATAGAAGTTATTGATTAAATGAGATCAAATTTGATGGTTAAAAAAATAGCTTTAATTATAAATCAATGATAGACCAAATAATGTATTTAATTTAGGTTTACCAATTAATTAATTTGAAGTCCGACCAAGAAAGTTATTAATTAATTGAGACCCTTGATTTAGACATTTTCCTTGAGTTTTCCAATCAAGTAATTTCAGGCCCAACCTAGCAAGTCCTTGATTAATTGAGAATTGTCTAACCTTTTCATGATCATGGGATTTTGCTTATTTAAAAGAAAGGAAAATTTAGTAAATATAACTCGTTATTTGACTCATTTAATTCGTTCTGTCCATGAATAGTTATGATCACTAAAATCCTATATTCATCCATCATCCTAGGCTCGACAATTGTTAATCTTATCACTTTAATTTATCTTCTTTCTTAGATATAATTTAATTTAGAACTTATGATTCTGTTCAACCATCCAACAAATTTTTAAGAGTATTTAGGATTTTTTATTAACTAAATTAGAAAACTAATTTAACTTTTAAAACTATCACAATCTCTTAATAGATTATCTTCGGAGTATACTTATCACTTACTATAAGCGATTCATGCACTTGTTATCTTTTTATAAATAAAAAATTCAACAATCAAGTTTTTGTGCCTTATGAACTAATACTCAAGAGTTCTATCGAAAAATCATACCTTCAACAATGTCATTGATCTTGGGTTCCTCCTTCCTATCATATATTGTAAAGGCTTGACCTTGCGATCCTTGTTCCTCACATGCAACACCCTTTCCTTTATCATTGCCAATAATACATAGTTGATGCAAAAAAGTTTGTGTAGGATTTGAAGTACTTGAAATGACTATCTAGGAGGCTCATTAGATTTGGAGGATAACTATTGACAGGATCATATTGGTTGTTGGAAACATTATTATGCTTGCTAACCAAATTAGGTACTTTATCCTAGAATGTTTCTTTGAGTATTAGATTCCCATAATTGAAAGTAGGTTGTGACCGTCCTCAATATTTGCTTGTTGTGAGTTGAGGATAGTTATACTTGAGATGATTAGGTTGGTTATAGTTGTAATAAACATAAGGATGATATCGGGGACTTCTAGAGGAATTCTTTTCTGATGACCCACTAAGTTGACCACCAAGTCTTATTGTCTAGAATTTCTTCTTTTATTTTCCTTTGCCTTTAGTTTTCTATGATGGAATAACCACCTTTAATTTCTCCAAATTGACTTGTTCAACCTTGCAAGCAATAACAATAGTTGTAGTGTAGGATTGAATTCTTGCATACATGAGTTATGTATGGATATCATCTCGTAATCGCATCAAAAATTTAGTATCCTTGTTTGATTATCCAATTACCATTTTTTTAACAAACCTTGATAATTGGTTCAAACAACTTTCATATTGAGTGATTCTCATGTCTTCTTGTTTAAGGTTCATAAATTTGACCACTTTTTTCTTTGGTAGTCTCAATGAAAAACCTTTTAAAGAACATTTGCCTAAACTCCTTGGTACTATAAATGTCAAAATAGATTTGTATTTGCATAAGTTTTATCATCTTTTTAAAAAAATGTATCTTTTCGATATCATGGATATGTTTTCTTATTTTGTAGTTATTTTTAGTTTCGAACTGATTCAATTAATCAACAAACGAAGAATCGTACCTAATAGTACTCCATTACAATATTGAAGCATAAAAAACTAACATATGTAAACCTTACATATGTTCCAAACCAATGTATAGGGGTGATTACCATGCCATGGTGTGAGGCAATCTGATCTGAGTTAAAAACGAGTACCAATTGGGTCATGCTACAGTGCAAAGAAAAGCATGCCACAGTAGCCAACTTTTTTATCCATAAAATTCTTCTATTTGTAGTGGTTTCCACACCTATAAAACCACTATTCACCTCTATTGTAGATAATTCATATCCATCATCCTTCAACTATTCTCTTTCTTTAAAGCTTTTCTTTAGTATATAGATTTATTTTAGTTCATTCCTCAATTGAGAGTTAAACATAGTTTAAGTTTATATTGTAGCTATCTTTCAATTCAATAAACAGTGTTGGAAAATCTATTAGAGGTTTTTCAGTTATAGAAACAATACTAAAATTTTACATTTTGAAGGATACGCTTAAGGTATAGATTTTAAATGTATTTTTTTATTTTCAGATTAATTTTATGGGTTGTTCTGATTGCTATTTTTAATATTTTGATTAATTATTAATTATAAGCATATATGGGTGAAAATACTATGGGATATTTGTAATTTTATTATGCTTAGGAAATATTAAAGTAGGTAAACATTCTTATAAAATTGAGTATTATTCTCTTTCAAGAATTTTACAAAATTTATATGAAATTGAGTTTTTGAAGCATGAATCTAGATTTCATTTAGAGTCATACTCTTGGATAAATATTTGATTATCTAAATTCGATTTAGAGTAATGTTCTATTTCAAAACTTTTATAAGGTTTATTATTGGAAAATATATTGATGACATATTTTTCGTAATAAATTTAAAACAAAAAGTTAGATTTTAGATTCATCGATCTAAAATCCAATTTAGAAAGCTTGATTACAAGTTTAAGTTGTTAGACTAGACCAAAGGCGGCATCTAGATGGTTTATCTCTTAGAAAATAAGTATAATTTAATTAAAATTAACTACTAGACCCCATTGAAGCCAATAAGTGATTTTAATTTATAACAAATAATAGACCTAATTAATCTCTTATATGTATATATAAGAAAGAATTAACAATATTAGTTTATATATTTGATAACCTAGTTAATATTAAGCAAATATGATTAACTATCTAATCTATCCCATAAAATTTTCATTGAGCATATTTTATTTGCTTGATGTTCGTAGAATTTATCTTTAATTTTATGTCATTAGTTTTGATCAAATATTTAGGTTTAGTTTTTGCTTTTAAGAATTTATTGAATTATTTAAAAAACCACAAGATTCCTTTTTAGACCAACTTTGGAAGTATACTCATCATTTCTTACAAAGTGATTCGCGCACTTGCAAGCTATTATATAAATATAAAACTCGAGCATCAAGTTTTGGGCACCTTTGCCACATAAATTATTAGCTTGAAAATTCTGTAATTTAACATTATTAAGTTTTTGGCATCATTACCATGAAAAGTATTAGCTTAAAACCTCGATAATTTAACATTATTAGGTTCTTAGCACCGTTGTCAGGAAGAAATAACATTTTTTAAAATTTATTATCAAAGTCTTACAAAACATTTTGTGTTGTAAATATAGTGATTTTTATTTAAAATCTTAAAATATCTATGTTTTAAATTAATAATTTACATATTTTATATTTTAAATTTACAAAAAAAATTAATTTAATTTATCTTTTTTTTTCTTTTCTATTATTCTTAATTTAATTTTATTTCTTTTTCTTTATTTATTTCTTTCATCATTTTCTTTTCTTTAATTTTAATTTTAATTTTATTTATTTACTTTCTTTTATTTTGTTATTTTATTATTTTTCTATGTACAAAACTTGTAATATTTAATATACTTAATTTAATTATTGTATGAATTGTATAATAAATTCCTTATATTATAAACTGTTTATAGAATAAATATTTTGTAACATACTTGTATATTTAATTTATCTTTTATTTTAGTAACTTGACAGGTGATTTTAATTTTAATTTTCAATGTTTATACGAGATAGGAGGTACATAAATAATATTAATGGACATAATAAACTGTCAAGAACTCTGGACTTTCAGATCCCACAGCCTTTAATTGGACAAAATTTTGAATTAGACCTTGACCCTCCACTTAAATTAACAAATATGGAAGGAAAATCACAAATTAGGGGAACTATTATGAAGGAGTATGCTACAGCCTTTATCTAACTAGAAGAGGTTGCTTGGAATTATGAATTGAGAAATATTCATTTTCCATGTTACCTTCCTTTGATGGAATGTTTAATGAAGACTCATTGTTTTTCATTAAGGACTTCTACTCTATAGTGCAAAATTCCCTCTCGGTGTACTCACTTAGGACCAGCTTAGAATGAAGTGTTTCCCTTCATCCTGAAATATAGGGCCAAGGCTTGGCTAATGTCACTTTCCCTAGGTTAATTGATGACTTGGAGGATATTTATAATAAATTTATGATAAAATTCTATTCCCACCAGAGAACATCAAAGATGAGAGAAAATATGGGTACTTTCTCTCAAATGGAGGGAGAACCTTTCCATAAAGCCTGGGATAGGTTCAAACTCTTCTTCACTTTATGCCTCCATCATAGCTATCCTTTGTAGCTATATAAATAGTTTTTTTTATGATGGATTGATACAACAATTTTAGTTCATCGTTGATAATGCAACTAGAGTAGAAGTGAGAGATATGAGACTTAGAGACTTATCATCTCTTTAAAATATTGGGTGATATTTCCCAATAGAAAAGATCTCATGTGAGAAGAGCCAAAGTTCATGAAATAGACTTTGATACTGAAGTACAAATGCATCTTGCATAAGTGCCAAGAAATTTGTGCTTCTCTCCACACATGCATACCCAATAAAGAACTTTGTGGTTTGTATACTACATTGGGACATGGTGTTGATACCTATCCCTATCAAGGAAAAGAAAATGTTGGTCTTGAGTAGGTCAATGTATTGAGGGGTTTTCCACACATGCCATACCTAATAAAGAACATTGTGGTTTTTATACTACTTTTGGATATGGTACTAATACCTATACCTATCAAGGAAAAGAAAATGTTGTTCTTAAGCAACTCAATGAGGGGTTACCAACCCAGACCCAAGTATGATCCCATTGCAAATAACTATTCAATGCATTTAATTCTAGGACTAATTATCATGATCCTACCATGCATGTTGAATCTTCATTTAGGATGAATGGAAAATATAAAGGTAAGTCTAAGAATATGCCAATAACAATTAAGGTAGTCGATTTCCAATCCAAAGATATAAAGAAACTAAAATTGAAGAAATTTTGGGTCAAGAAGGATTGTCTCTTTTTGGTCACCAGATCATTCTTTCTTGTTTTAGCTAGATACTTTTGTTTGAATGCTTAATTGACCTTAGGTGAACATCTTTAGTTTTTTTCCATATTTATTTTTATTGATGTTTCTTTAGTTTCTTAAAAAAAAGAGGGAAGTATACATATTTTAACATTGACATGATCATTACATACTCCATTCATGTCTATTTTGATTGGTTATACATTATACAAAATAATATTTTTGATTGGTTATACATTATACAAATGAATATTTTGACATGTGCAATTACATATTTTTCACATCTAGTGATTGATATTGACATGAACCTACTCATGTACTCACTAAACACATGTATGTCATGCTTTATGTTTATGATTGATTTTGTGAGATTCTAGGGAATGAGCTAACTTGGCTGCAAAGTTGTTTTTGAGATCTATCCTTCACTGTATAAAATGTTGCTATATTAAGAGACCTAGTTTTGGGAGGGCTACCTACTATGATGTCTGAAAGCTATCGTAGTGAGCGGAGAGGGCTACCTCACAACTAGAGTGAAAATCATCATACTAGATTTTTAACTCATGCATATTTCCTTAAAATAATAATAATAATAATAATAATAATAATGAAGGACAAATAAAAACACAAAAGCAATTGCATGCACAAAAAGAAAGAGCTACAATTGGTTTTATAAAAAGAAAATAAAAACCCAATCCCTCACACAAAAAAATAATACAAGAGGGGAATGTAAAAAAAATAAATATAGATTAAAGTTCTCTCTTAGTAAGTAAATTTTATTTTGTGCAATTATGAATTCAACTATAATTTCTTATTATAGCTTTAAATCCTTCATAACTAACCATAAATAGACTAATTAATATACTATTGTACTTTTTATTTTTATCTCACTTTTGGTGACTCAATATGTGACTATATGTGTTATTAAGTTTATGTGCTTGTCTACATATAATTATTTTGTCACATTTTGAACAAAACTAATTTCATCATTTGTGTGTACTGTTATAATCATGTTAAACTAAGTTTACTACCCTCAATTATATATATATCAGTTTTGAAAAAAAAATTAGTCTAATTTATTGAGAGAAGTCATAGAATTTAGAAGAGTTTATTCATTTTTCGAAAAATATATTATTTTAACTCTCTGTTTTGATTGTTCTAAGTTTTTCAGAATGTGTAATGTTCATTTCAGTGATTAAATACACTGTTTTCTTACTCAACCTATTTCTCATTACTTTATGATTATATTATTTATTCATATGACAAAAATAGGAGAAAAATGCTATCAAAAATTTTGATTATAAATTGAAGCATCAAAAAGGGGAATATTTAACATAGGGGAAGTTTTTTTAAATTTCTATTTTATGACTACTCTCTCTTATGAATATTCTTCACTATTTATATTGTTATATACACTAAACTAATGAACAATGAGTCTTTTTGGAAAAATTGTTTTGGCATTTAAGTGTTTTGACTTTCAATGTAAACATGAGCTTTCAAGATTCAAGCAAATATTTCTTCACCGAATCATAGGATTGTACCACTTTATAAAAAATTAATTTTTTATGAGTTTGATGTAGTAAGAGAGAGGTTTTGTCATATGAATATGCTAAAGGGGGAGATTTTAAGGTTTATGTGAGTGTTGGCGATATTCCAAAGCAAAACATATAATTGTAATTTTAGTTTCTAGGTGTGACTTAGAAGAATATTTTTCAACTTAAAGAAATTATCGAGCCTTGATCACATCTTAGGTATATCTCTGTTCTTGTGCATGTTAGATTGCATATTAGACAAATAAGAACAATATGAAAATAGGCTACCTGATCGATCAAGTAGTGACTAGATCAATCAACCTACATTACCTTTTGAATTGATTATTTATTTGATTAGATTGATCAAGGAATTAATACTCAATCGATCGAGCACTAGATTGATCCTTTTTTGAGAATTAATTAATTGATACACTGGATTGATCAAGAGGACATTTAATCGATCAAACTATGTACTTGATCAATTGAGCACTTGTTAGATCAATTGAGCGGCCAAGGCTTTGATTTTAAAACCTATTTCTAATATGAATTGGATTGGTTTTTTACTATATTGTTGTTATTCCTTAAAACTCATTTAACTAATTTTATGGACAAAATGGTAATTTCACTTTGGCCTAAAGTACTTTAAAATATTCTACAAATATAAATCTAAACACACAATTGAAATCAACCCACAAGAGTTAATTGAGCTTATTCTAGTCATCTTTTATTCTTTCTCTTATTTTTCTAAATGTTTTCAACTAGGTTTTTCATTAAGTAATTTATTAAACATTTGTGGTTATATTTGATGAATTAACAAGCCTATAATAATAATTGTGTTATTATTCTTTTAACTGATTGTTTTATAGTTGCTAGTTTTCAATTTATTTAATATATTGCACAAATGTATTAGTTAGGATTATTCATCCTTGAATCAACTCTACAAACACACTTGCACTTGTGTTTATGTGCTAACTTTTTACGTGATAGTTGTATAGGTTGATTAACTTATAAGACTTGAGTTTTTTGGAACGTTTTTCCGATTTCGAATTTCTTTCTTGTAGAAAATATGATGAAAGTAGTGGCTTGTAAGTAGGTTACTTGGAGACATTACCTAGGTGGTTAGTTTAAGTCCTAATATTTTAATTGGAGACTTATTTTCATAGTGGATAACTTGATGGTCTAGTAGACGAGGAGTTTTCCTCTTATGTCATTGGTGTGGCCTAGGTTGTTTCCACCTAAAATATTTATGTGTTGATATTTATTTTCTGTATTACTTTATTTACACGCGATTGCATTTGGCCACTAATAAAATTTTAATATGTTATTCTTTCGCTTGCTAGATAACTAGATCTATATCTAAATAAAAGAAACTTTCATATTAGTTAGTTAATTATGCTTGTTCAATATTAAGTAGGATATTAAAGATATGAATTAAGATTATTTATTCTCTTTGGTATTTAAAAATAGAAGATTAATTAAATTATACTTCTTTTTAAGAGATAATGAATCATTTAATTAACGCCTTGGTTAGGTCTAATAATTTAAACTCTCATCAAGGTGTCTAAGTTAGGTTTATGATTTAAGCACGTGGAACTAACTTCCAAATTTTAAAACTATTATGAAGTCTATGTCATCAGTATATCTTCAATAACAATTCTTATAAAAATCTTTAAAATAGAGTTCACTCTAACTACACAGTTGATATAGACCAAAATATTTAAGAGTGCAACTCTAAATTCGATTTAGATAATTCAAATCCTAATTCTAACTCTCTTGTTTATTATAAAAAAAACTATTCGTCAACATATTTTTCATTTACAAACTTTGGTTTAAATTTTGATGATAAAATAAAACTTAATTCATTTTATAAAAATGTTTAATCTACTTTAATGGTTTACAAGTGAAACAACATTACTAATATCCCATACTATTTATAACCAAACATGCATAGTTTAATAAATGATCAATAAATTAAACATATAGCATATACAACAACACTTAGAAATATTCTGAAAAGAATACATTTTAAATATATCTTAACAAAATTCTTATAATTGCTTCTAGAAAACCTCTAGAAAGAATTGCTGACTATTTATAGCCAAACCTATATAGTTTAATAAATGATTAATAAATTAAACATATAATATATAAAATAACACTTCGATATATTCTAAAAAGAATACATTTTAAATATACCTCAACAAAATTCTTAAAATTGCTTTTGAAAAACCTCTGGACAGAATTGCTGAGTTGTTTATTAAATTGTAATTAAAAACTACTACATTAATTAAATTTGTTCAAGAGTCAAATGATAGAAGAATTTTAAACTATTAAAAGAAATAAAGAGACTAAAAAAGCTAAGAAATTAGTTGCTAAGAGAGAAGTGGGATCCTAAATATTTTTTTACGACAGAAATAGGGTCTTATTTATAGGGTGATGAAAGGAGGAAAAAGTGGAATGTTTAGCTTGATGTCACATCATACATTTTATTCACGTTGCATTATACATATCATGTACACAGTTTCAAAATAATCCATTCTTTTCGTGTTACGCCACATAATTTTTTCCCATCGATATCGACATCATATCTGGGACGCATTTAATCATATCCTTTGGCCTCGCACTGTGGCTCATAACAAACTCATGCCGCAACACATTCTAAACTAAATCACTTTAAAACCCTAATTTCCATGTAATTTCTTTTTCCAATTTTACAAATTTTTTCTTTCAATCTTCTAAATTGTAATTGAGTGATTCAAGTATAATTCTTCAAGTTGATTTATTTTAATACAAGAAATACCTGAAAACAACAAAATATATCCGTGGTTTTGAAAAGATAGATTTGCATAAAATGATAGTAAAACAAGCAAATACAAATCTATATAATAATTAAATATAAATTAAATCACGATATAATAAGTACTTTTGAGTACTTATCAAGTAGCTAACTGAACACTTGTAGAAGCAAGGTAAGGAATAGTTACCAGGTCAAAAGGACAACAAAACTCAATAACGTAGGGATAATGAGTTTGCAAAATGATGAAATCACCCAAGTAACAACTCATTAAAGATGATAAATATAGTGTTGGATTTGAGGTAACTATTATTATATTTTATTATTGCTTTAATTTAATTTATTTTAATATTATACATAATTTTTTTTATTTTTATTTAAAGTGTATATTTTATGTGGTTATTTTTTTGTTATTTTAATAGTATAAAAATGAGGGATTAACATAAAACTTATTGTGAAGAACTTTTGGTTTTGCACCACATCATGGTTTTATTCTACTTTGTGGCATGTGTGTTTCTAATCAAACACGGATTGAAGTTCAAAGGTTTGTGCTATGGAATACTTTTATTCTATGTCGTGGCATGCATATTAAACATGGCTAGAAATACCTCCCCTATGCAAAATCACACTCATTTTCTTTCAAAAACTTCATAAATCATAAACTTTCTTTGCCACCAAACACCTCAAAACCCTTAAAAATCCCACCTTTCTTCAATAAGTTTTCAAAACCTTCCACAAAAGTCACTTTCCAAATCATTTCCTACCCATTCCATAAAGAAATTTTCAAAAATTAACAATTTTAGGAAATCTTTCTCTTCAAAGAGAGGTGCTCCTCATTTTCTTCAATCCACAATGATACAAGTCACTATTTAAAATTTTTAGAATTTATGTCCTTAAATTAAATTCGTTGAAAATATTTTGTATTATTTTTGAATTTTTTAAGAGTTTCAAACCCTAATTTTCACTGAGATGGGTAAAAACAATATTGGAATAATTTGGGTTATGTTTTTTTCTTGAATATTTGAGTAATGTGATAATTAGTTAGTTTTGGTCATAATTTATATTTCATGATAAAATATTGTAATTACGATAAAACCAAAATCGATGATTAGGAATTAAATAATGGAGACTACCTTGTGAGAATATTTTGAGCTCTTATCTTCCCATTTTGAATGATAATACTTTTATACTCTATTAAATACTCTTTCTATCAATTTCAAATTATTAGATAATCTCTATAAAGGATCATATTTTTATTTTTATTGCTTAAATTGAATGACTTAAGCACTTTCTCATTCTTGAATGACTTCTAAAAAAAGAGACAATTATGGTGTTATCTAAGTCAATACAAGAGAAAAATCAAAAATTAGCCACTCATAATATCGTACAAAAATATATACAAAGTATACACGGGTCCTCTCTAAAAAAAGAATATATCAAAAACTAAGAGATAGATAAAAGAAAAAAATGAGATAAAATTGAATAATATAAACTAAATATTATGATCCAAAATATCTTACAAAGTTGTGAGAAATGACTAAATATAAAAGAAAAGATAGGAAATAAATCCCCAAGATGTCATTGCATTTCCTTCATCTCTTAAAGACATATTACTTGAAAATTTTATTTAATAAATTTGATTGATGTATGATAATAATATTTTATTTTTTTATAAAATCCTTTCATTCGATTCCTTTAATAAGATCACTATTATGCACCACTTTGAGCATTTTCTTCTTTAAACCTAAACAAACTTATTATTTCATTTCTTTACATAAACTTTATTTGCATATACATATGCATGAGTACTTGAACCAATAGAATCAGTGTCATTAAGAGTATGCCTTGCGAGGTTAGAGTCAAAGCGAATTTGGATTTCATACACTGAAATTGGGTAAATTTAATATAGATACATATTTTTTTTATTTAAATACGAAAATAATTTTCAACTAATTATTATAATAAACTACGAATATTTAGAATATTAACGTGAGAAGTTTTATTTTTTCTTTTATTTTGCTATCTTTTTCATTTTGCTTTGTTTTAAAATTTTGTCTTGTTTGTTTATGTTTTATTTGTTTATTTTTGTTCTTTATTTTTAATTTTTGCATTTTAAATTTCATGTTTATGGGTGGCATCTCTAAAAGCTCTCACAAGACTTAAAATCGTCCACTAGGACAACCTAGGAGTTTAAATTCTTATTGCATATGCTAAATGAAACCATGACAATCTATGGAAATGATTTAAGATAATTTTAACTTTATTCTAGTTTTTGTTTTTCATTTTTTACCTATCTTGCTAAGAAACTATCAAGAAGTTGGTTGAGGATGATGATGAATGCTTAAAAGCACTTAATATATCGTGATTTGCATCATTTTATTATATTTTAAAGTAAATCTATCTTTTTAGAACCACGGGTATGTTTTATTGTTTTTCATATTCCAAACCATTAAAAAAGGTGTACAAGAAAATAAGTTTTCTTGTTGTTTAGAGGAGCACGGGCCATGGCTTGGAAATAATGTTATGCATGTTGTGACATGCTATTTTCTAGGTTGTGACATTGGTGTTTTTTCATAACTTTTCTAGAATCTCAAAAGGCTCATGCCATGGTACCCTTTTTACTAGGCCGTGACCCATATGTAATTTTTGCACAGATGTACCAACCGTAATGATCGACATAAATTGGGTGCAATGAATACCCAAGTATATATATCATAACAAGTAATATAATAATAATAAAATATCATTCCCACAGAGATTATGATATTAGAAATTAATTTTTAAAATTAAAAAGTAAAGATCAATTTTTTTAAGAAGGCAAAATTAAAAGAACTAAAAGTAAATAGAAGTAATTAATTAACTCAGAATAGGTAGGTCAAAAGATATATAAGAAAATATCTTGGAATACTTATTCTCTTATTTTTCTAAACATGTGAATCACTAAAATCTCTCCAATATAATTATACATCATTTACATGATCAGTGGAATTTAACTTAGCATGTATACCTTTCTCAAGTAAACTACATTCCATGTAATAATTAAGGTAGTCACACTCTTATGTCAATTAAATTGCATACTACTCATTATGTTCATCAATTATGGATAACATACATAAGAGTCATACATCTCTATCTAGAAACGATGCATGTTATTTAATTAAGAGAAAATAACTAAATAATTCTATCAAATTTATCAATTAATAGCCTCTATAAATCAATTGTTGGCCAAAATTTAATAACATAAAAACCAAATTAAATAATATAATTAAATTGAAATCATAATTGGGGTAAAATTTTAGATCATCACATGTAGAAAATTGGTTTCATAAAAGCCAATTATTCCCCATGAATATTGAAGATGAGGCAAGGGGCTGAGTGCAATGGTTGAAGTAGACATGTAGCATAAGGAACTATATGAAGGAGTTAACAACCATGATGCTAGAAGTCCTTGACACATCAAAAAAGGATACACTATTCTTATTCATGTATGGTTTCCAATCGTGAGCTAACCTTGAACTCAAGTAACATGGTGTCCAAGACTTATCTTCGACCATTACAATTGCTGAGAGCCTTATTGACTACTCCATAAACTAAGAGGGCTCCAAGGCTACAGATAGAAAGTTTGGTGGAGGAAAGAGTAGGGGAGGCCGTGCCAAAATTCAAGGCTATAAAAATCACAAAGAAGGCTCCTCGTTCAAACCACTAGATAAGGGGAAGGAAAAGTATGATCGTTGATAACTGTATTTTATATAGTTATTTTCATCTATTTTATTAATTATAATTGCTATGTTCTTGACATTTTTGGTTAATTTTAGTTAAATAAATTAATAATCACCTTTTATATGTTAAGAAATACATTTATAAGAAAATTAAATAATTTGTATCGAAAATGTACTTAATTGCAAATTTATGTCCAAAAATCTAATTTCAAATAAATGAGTGCTTAATTGCAATTTATAAAAGTCAAAAATATAATTAAAATTAAAATTGGGCTTAATTTTAATTATTAAAAGTTTAAAATTTAATTTAAATTAGAAATTAGCTTGATTGCAATTAAAGAAAGATTAAAATGTAATTTGAATTAAATTTGTGGGTCAAAATGCAATTAATAAAAATTAAATTTTCTGCGCAGGAGAAGAATGCCACTCGCACCACTCACGACGCCCATCACCCACGTTCGATCATCTAATCAATGGTCCAGATTGGGCGAGTGCATTCCAGACGAGACAAAAGAGAGTACCCGGTATATCTGTTGCAAGCAGCTCGGCACCCAATGGAGCCCACCTGCCGCGCAGGCCGGCGTGTAGTGTGGGACCCACATGTCGGCTGCGCAGAATTTCCCCGAGGTGCATCGCTCACCGTTGGATAGGTTGAACGTCCAGATTGAAGCACATGGAACCAAGCTGTCGCGCACCGAACCGCTTGTCTAAAAATCCTGTGCGACGCGAGTCATCCAAGCAGCGTGCACCCTCGAGTTTTACAGAATAAGAAGAAGCCACGTGTCTCCTAAATCTTCCAGTGAATAACATGACGACACGTGGCATGAATTTAGTAAACCAAAACACACGAAAATGGCGCACGTTTCCAGCCTCGCTGTTGTCTGCCACATGTCCTCGCACGCCATGCTTTCGTGCGGCATAATTAAATGTACCCGTTTTCCTCTCACCAATTGAAGGTTGCCACGTGTCCCACTATATTTTTCAACAAATCAGATCGCGACACGTGGCAGCGTGTATTGAAAACAAAATCAGAAACGCGCAGCCGTTGTCTCCCACTCAATTTAAAATAATATTTTTGTTGTAACCGTGTGTCCCCCACGCGTTTTATTTTTATTTTCGATGCAAAATGTCTCCCGCGTGTGAAAAAATATTTATTTATTTTTTTGGATGTATTTTTTGAGCTATAAATAGGTGATATTATGATAGAGTTAAGAAGTTTTTGGAAAGTTTTGGAGAGTTTATAATTTTTGTGTTGTTCGGGTGTGGACTGTGGAACACACAGAAGCCATTTTTGGCTTCTGTTGTGTTCTATGTGTGCCAAATATTAACGATACGAGATGTTTTAATTTTCTTTCTTCTTCTTCTAATTTTTCTGTATTTGTTGTAATTTTATTTTTAATTAATGAAGTAATTTAATTTTTCTAGGGTTGCATTTGATCTAAATTTATGAACCTTTGATTTTAATTATTTTTGATAGATTTATAAGACGTTCGATTTGTTCATTCTATTTTGTGCTTAATGCTTTTTGATTATTTACGAATTTTATCAAATTGATATGTGGCACATAAATAAACTTGGAAGAGGAATTTGTGTGTATATTGCTCATAGATAGAATGACATGTATGATGAAGGATAGGAATATACCGTAATTGTATGTGTGGCCATTTGAAAACTTAGAACGTAATGAATCTTGGTGAATTTAATTCTCATAGAGATATAGTGAATTAATTTAACGAGGTGTGTTTATACGGAGCTCGAAAGAGATGTATGAATAAAATTAGAAGTTTTTGGTTGACAAATTAAATGTACTAAAAAATTAAAATCAAGAGAAAATAATACGATTTGAGTGGATTAGTTTGGTGAAAAATTGCAATCCTAGATTTTTTTTATTTTCTTATTAACTCTTTTCTTTACACTTTTTCCAAATCAACGATTGTTTTGAATAAAATCAGAGAGAAATAATTTTAGTACTCAACAAACTGTAGTAACAAATCTCCGTGGGAATGATACTTTACTTACAAATCTTATTACTTGTGACCGTGTATGCTTGCACGTTTTATGTTCTTTAAAAGAGACAACAAGTTTTTGGCACCGTTGCCGGGGATTTGTTTACTATTTTCATTATTGATATTAATACCAATAAATCTCATTTTAATTAAAAAAAAACATAAAAAAAAGTTCTTTTTTTTATTGTTGCGTGTTTAATTTAATTTTCAATTTTCTCGTGGGTTGAGATTTTGTTTGACACACAAATCTTAACACACAAAAAGAAAAACAAAAAAAATAATTTTATTTGCTTATTGTTGGTTGTTTATTTTTTTTTCTTTTTGTGATTTAAGATTTGTGTGACAAACAAAATCTCAATTCACGAGAAAATAAAATAAAATAAACAACCAACAATAAGCAAATAAAATTATTTTTTTTTTGTTTTTTTTGTTTTTTTTTTGTTTTTCTTTTTGTGTGTTAAGATTTGTGTGTCAAACAAAATCTCAACGCACGAGAAAATTACAAAATAAAATAAACCAAAAATAAGCAAATAAAAAATTTTCTTTTTGTGAGTTAAGATTTGTGTGTCAAACAAAATCTCAACCCACGAGAAAATTGAAAATTAAATAAACACGCAACAATAAAAAAATAAGAAATTTTTTTTTTATGTTTTTTTTGAATTAAAATCAGATTGATTGGTATTAATATCAATAATGAAAATAGTAATAAAAATCCCCGGCAACGGCGCCAAAAACTTGTTGTCTCTTTTAGAGAACATAAAACGTGCAAGCATACATAGTCACAAGTAATAAGATTTGTAAGTAAAGTATCGTTCCCACGGAGATTTGTTACTACAGTTTGTTGAGTACTAAAATTATTTCTCTCTGATTTTATTCAAAACAATTGTTGATTTATAAAAAAGTTAAAGAAAAGAGTTTTAATAACAAAATAAAAGAAATCTAGGATTGCAATTTTTCACCAAATTAATCCACTCAAATCATGTTATTTTCTTTTGATTTATATTTTTTAGTACATTTAATTTGTCAACCGAAAACTTCTAAATTTATCCATACATCTCTTCCGAGCTCCGTATAAACACACCTTGTTAAATTAATTCACTATATCTCTATGAGAATTAAATTCACCAAGATTTAGACTTTTCTAAAGGATCTAGACTTTTCTACAAGTTACTACATAAGAAAAGTTCTAGAGTGGCCTAGTGATGTCTAAAGAGAGCTAGAGGTTGATGGACTCAACTCAAGCCTGGAAGGCTCTAGAATGTTTCAGAGTACACTAGCATCTGCTGGAGGGTGCTAGAAGGTGCTGGAATATTCTAGAACATGTTAGATGATTCATGAAGGATGTAGAAGTCTGTAGAAGCTTCTGGAACATCCTATAACTTGCATGAAGGAACTAGACAATCCTATAAGACTTTAGAGTTGACTAGACTTGACTAGAAGGTCCTAGAACCTTGTGACATGTTATAGACAAAAATAGAACAATGTAGATACTCTTGTACTTTCTAGACATGGTAGGATCTACAAACTTGTGGCATAACCTCCACACTATAAATAGGCCTCTTGATCTTCATTTGTACCTCTCCTTAGGAAGTTGTAAGATAACCTCTCTAGAGCAATACAACACATTCTTCACAAACTCCCTTATGTTCTTTCTTTGATCTTGAATCTTCTAAATATCTAAGTCTCTTTCTAGTCTCTTTGGAGTGTTTTGTTGGGTTGGAAAACAACCTTAATGTAAAAACCGTGATAAGTGCCGCACAATTGCTAGTTGAAGTCTAGGGTCATGACATAAGGCCCTCTATTTATAGTTTGAGAAAAGGTGTGACAATTATGATAAATAACGGTCATGTCTAGGTGGAAAAATAATTTTAATAAAAAACAATTTCAAAAATTAAAATGCCACATGATAACTGTATATTATACAGTTATTTTGTCCATTTTATTAATTATAATTGCTATGTTCTTGATATTTTTAGTTAATTTTAATGTATTAAATTAATATTTACTGTTAGTTTTTTAAGGAAAATTAAAGAATTTAAATTAAAAAATGACTTAATTGCAAATAATAAAAGCTAAAAATATAATTTAAATTAAAAGAGGGCTTAATTGTAAATATCAAAAGTTTAAAAGTTATTTTAAATTAAATAGGAGGGCTAAACTGCAATTAAATAAAACTTTATTTTTCTGCTCAAGAAAGAAGACCACGCATGCCACGCACCGTTAGATCAAAAATCAATGGTGACGATCAGGCGAGTGAGATGCACGCACGACATAGGCGAGTGGACACGTTTCCCAGGTGGCATACTAATCGGTTTGTAGAGTGGGACCCACTTGGCTGAGCAGGTAAGCGTGTAGGGTAGGACCTACATATCTGTACCAAAAATATTCCACCGTATACAAAGATGCCACATGTCTTGATTATTCCTCCAACAAGTAATATTCTAACACGTGGCATGAGTTTTGTAAAATAAAAACAAAGAAACGACGCATGTTTTCCAACAACTTCTGCGTCACCCACGTGCGCCCTCTCATAACAACGTATAAAAGGCTATCACGTGTCTCCTTATTTCTTCCAGCCAATCAGATGCTGACACATGACATGTGTGAATTGAAATGAATATGCAGAAACGACGCACGCTTGTCTCCCATGCGTATTTATATATTATTTTCGATGTAATATTTGTCTCCCGCGTGTCTAAAAAAATATATTTTATGATGTATTTTTTTAGAGTGTTGGAGCTATAAATAGGGGATTATTGCGATAAATTTAGGGGGTTGGATGGGTAGACTGTGGAACACACAGAAGTTATTTTTGCCTTCTATTATGTTTCTACGTAGTTGAATTTTTAATTTTATTTGTGTTGTTCTTCATCTAATATTCCTTAAATGTTTTAGTATTTTTGTTTTGTAATTTTAATTTTTCTTATGAAGTAATTTAATTTTTCTAGGGTTGCGTTGTAGCTAAATTTATGAAGCTTGAATAAATTATTTTTGAAAGATTTATGAGAATTTTAATTTGTTTATTCTATTTGTGTTTAATGCTATTGAATGCTATTGATTGATTGGAAGATTAATGAATTGATTTGTGACACATAAATAAACTTGAGAAAGTCATTTTTGTGACACTTAAATAAACTTGAAAAAAACATTTTTGTGTAATTGTTCATGGATAGAATAACATATATATAAAGAATAGGAATATATTTTTATTGTACGTGTTGCTATTTGGGAACTTTGAACATAATGAATCTTGGTGAATTTAATCATCATAGGAATATAGTGAATTATTTTAGCGAGATGTGTCTATATGGAGCTTGGAAGAGATGTATGGATAAAATTAGTAGTTCTTGGTTAACAAATTAAATTCAAAAATATAAATCAAGAGAAAATAACATGATTCGAGTGGATTAATTTGGTGAAACTACAATCCTAGAATTTTCTTATTTATTGTTATTAAATCTTAATTTGTTAAATTCCCATCAATTTTCGTTTGTTTGGATAAAATTAGAGTGAAATAATTTTAGTACTTGACGAATAATAGTAACAAATCTCTATGGAAATGATATTTTACTTATCAATTTTAGTACTTGTAACCGTGTATACTTGCATGTTTTTATGTTCTCCAAAAGAGATAACACCATCTCACCTCACACATACGCACTCGCACTCGGCACGGCATGGCCGGTCGGAAGGACGGACGGCAACGACGGTACGCGCATGTGTGAAATCACATTTGCTTAGGTCCTCTCCCCTTCTACAAAAATGGATACCCCTTTTTGTAGTTATACATCTCCTAAGTGATAAAATAGCAATGTGATATAGCAACGTGGAATAAAGTTTTAAGAGACTAAAATTTGATATTTATTCCCATCATTTGTTTTTATTAAAATTCATTTCCAACAAGATTTCATTGAGAATAAGTACTCAATAGTCAATCATTTTCTATTTATACATTTCCTAATTGATATAAAATAGCAATGTGTGACAAAGTTTTAAGAGACTAAAATTTGGTACTTATTCTCATCATTTATTTTTATTAAAATTCATTTCCAACGAGACTTCACATAGAATTTTTTAAATGAACAAATTGAACTCCAAGGACCTTCTGAACCCTATTTATAAATCATCTTCTCTCTCCTATCATAAATAGGTGCTTAGCGCCAGCATCGCATGCCTAAATAATAGGTAACGACTCCTAAAACATAGCTTTGCTAAACAGCTATAACAACAATATTAATTGAGGAGACTCTCGGCCCCTATGATGACATATGGCAACAAAATTCAAGGTTGTCAGTTTCAAAAGAACTTTCTTAGCTCAACTTAGAGATGGAAAGCTCGATCAACCTTCCAACCTCTTTGAGAAGCTATGGAGTAAGGGGAAAACTCTAGTGGTAAAAATCACAAGTAACCTGTCACATAATTTATAATCCTGATAGCGTCCAGTATCCTTTGGTAGAAGCACAACACCACTAAGGAGCTCCATAGAAGCTCTAATATGTTGAATTCAACAAACACTGCAACACAATTCAACAAACACTGCAACACAATTCAACAAACACTGCACTGATGCCAAACATTTTTTCCAATATACACGGTGCCTACCAAGCAGCTGTAAACCATGCAATTCAATCATGGTGGTTGGTGAAATAGTAATTGATATTTGTCTATATAAACAATGTAAATATCTGATACAAATTAAGAAAATATACGAAGGAAAACGTTTATTTCTTCTTTTGATTATTTCTTCAAACATTGATTTCTTCATGGTATCAGAGCCAGGTTGTTGCTTTATACAAATTTGAAACTCTTGTTCTCTAAAACAGAGATTTCTTTCTCTGAAAATATTTATTCTCGTGAAAAAAAATCTCATTCAAACACCCGTACAAATATTAATTACAAACATCGTTTTAAAGCGGTATTTGTCTCACCTAATTTTACTAGATTACTCTAAACATAATTTTGAACATTTTGGTAAAAATAAAGTAGAAGAAAAGTGTAGCACGCGCCCCCACGCGCCGCCTGAAGTTAAGGTACCATTTTTCATGCACCACACGCGCCGTCACACGCCGTCTGGAGGTTGAAGATGATGACGTGTCATCCGGCTCGGCTCGGCTGATTCGGTGCGGTTTGGTTCGGCACGGCTAGTTTTGACGTGGCTCGGTTCGGCTAGCGTGGCTCGTTTCGGCCCGCCCCTCAGTTCGGCTCAGGTTGGTTCAACCAGCGGTTTAGTCTGAACCCGATTTTCTCAATTTTTCATAGTTTTTTCTATTTTTGACCGGTTCGGTCCATTTTAAAGGTCTGAACCCATTTTGTTTTTGCCGGTTCTGGATTTCTAAAACCGGTTTGGTTCAGTTTTTCAAGTTTTTAAACCAATTTTAAACCGGTTTTGTGGTTTTTTATCTGGTTTAGTATAAATATATATATATATATATATAAACAGAAAAAAAAAATTTAGTCCTAAAATTATTACACCATTTTCTAGTTTGGTTACCATAATATCATAACAGAGGGTATAATTTCATTACCTATGGAGCAATCAAATCTAGTTGTTATACAATTTGTTCAGTCTGAAGGTGTGTTTAATGCTGGAATTGTTCTTACTGAAACTAATTATGATGTTTGGTCACAAATAATAGAAATGCATATTGTAGAGAGAGAAAAACTCTCTTATATTCATGACAAAAATTTGCAACCAGAAAAAACATCAAACAATTATAACAAGTGGTATGCAGAAAATCAAAAAGTGAAGAGATGGATACTTATGTCAATGATTCCAGAAATCATGAAGCGATATTTACGCATACGTACTGCTCTTGAAATTTGGGGTGCTTTGGCAAAAGCATTCTATGATGGAAGTGATGAATTACAGGTATTTTTATTAAACCAAAAAGCCTTTACTTCCAGACAAAATGGAAAATCACTTTCAGAGTATTATGGAGAGTTAACTGAAATTTTCCAAGAGCTAGACCATCGTGATAAGGTGGTCATGAAAGACCCTCATGATCTAATATCATATCAAGAGTATGTTGAAAGACTAAGGATACATATTTTCCTTGCTGGATTAGATGATGAGTTTGAGCAGGTTCGTGGAGAAATTTTGCGAAAAGAAACTATCCCAGATTTAGAAGGTTGTTATTCCTTGATTCGACGGGAGGTAGTACGTCGAATCTCATTGAAGGAAAAATCTAGAGATGTTGACGCTTCCGCCATGATATCTAAAAATCTTTCTTTTTCCCATCAGCAAGAACGAAAGGTGATTGATAAATCATCATTTAAATGTACCCATTGTCATCAAAAGGGTTATACAAAAGAACGATGTTTTGAACTGGTGGGATATCCTGACTGGTGGGATCATAACCGTGACTCTCGGAAGAAAAATCCACGACAGATGTCTACTGTCACCATTACTGAAACAACAAAGGATCATGTTGCAACCTCCTCAGCACATGTTGGTAAGATGCTTAAAGTTTTTTCTCCTGTTTTTAATAATACATGGATAATTGATTCAGGTGCAACTGATCATATGACATTCGATTCTAGACAAATCTCAAAACCATCCTCACATAAAACTGTTTGCACTGCCAATGGTAACACAACCCCAGTCATTGGGGAAAGATCTTTGTCTCTCACTAGTACTTTGAATTTAGACTCAGTACTAGTTGTTCCCTCTTTAGAGTATAACCTTATATATATTTCTCAAATAACCACTGCTTTATCTTGTTTTGTTATTTTTTGGCCTAACTTTTGTGTGTTCAAGGAAACCTGTATTATTTGGACTTGGATTCAACAAATCATGCATTGGTAGCAACTGGATCTAACAAGAATGAATCAAATATATGGCTATGGCATAGGAGATTGGGTCATGCTTCTTTTGGATATTTAAAAAAATTATTTCCAAGTTTATTTTTGAGCTTAGATCTTTCTACTTTAAAGTGTGATGTCTGTGAACTAGCAAAAAGTCATCGTTCCTAATTTCCTGTAACTTTAAATAAAAGTTCATTTTCCGTTTATGGTTATACATTCTGATGTATGGGGTCCTTCCAAAGTCTCTACGTTGGGAGTATCATGTTGGTTTGTTACATTTATTGATGATTTTAGTAGAATGACTTGGGTCTGTTTAATGAAATCTAAAAGTGAGGTAAACGTCTTATTTAGAAAATTTCATAAAATGGTTCGTACTCAATATAAAACATAGATTCAAGTTCTAAAAAGTGACAATGGAGGAGAATATAAAAGTTCTGAGCTTCAAGAATATCTTCAATTAGAAGGCATTATTCATCAAACTACTTGTGTTGATACACCTCAACAAAATGGAGTTGCAGAAAGAAAAAATTGACACTTGTTGGAAGTTGTCCGTGCCTCATTGATCGAAGCTAATATGTCATTATCTTGGAGAAGCAATTACTTCTGCTGCATATTTGATCAATCGGGTACCTTCCAGTCCCATTAACTTCCAAACACCACTACAAGCCATCACTGAAGCAATTTTTGCACCAAATGTTCCCAATTTACCTCCTCATGTCTTTGGTTGTATGGAATTTGTACACCTACATAAACAACAACGTAGCAAGTTGGATCCACGAGCAATACGTTGTGTTTTTATGGGATATGCCATACAACAAAAAGGGTATCGTTGTTATCATCCTCCTACAAAACAAATGATTACTACTATGGATGTTATTTTTCATGAAGATACAATGTATTTCTCCTCTACACCTGAATTTCAGGGGGAGTACAACCATGCTGAAATTCAGACCCTTACATATAAATTGCTTCCTTATGAAGAAAGACAAATTATATGTGAGGAAAATACAAATAACTTGAATTCAGATGGTAATAACTCTCAATATAGAAAAGACTCAAGGGAAATGGAATCAAGTCCTCATCAACTTCAAGATCATCAAGCAAGTTCCTTACTACCACTAAGTGAGTACGAGTTTCCTTCTCCACAAGCTGCTGATATACCTAACCAATCGTTTCCAGAGGATGTTCCAACTATTGAACCAACCAGAAAAATACTTCCATCCCGTCCTAACAGAGGTGTTCCTAAAGCCATGTATGAACCTGAGATTTCTAGTAAAGTCAAATATCCCATGAGTAACTATATGTCTAAACATAGTTTGTCAAAATCAAACGTATCATTTGTGAATCAATTATATGTTGTATCTATTCCTAACAGTGTGCAGGAAGCTTTAGCTGACCAAAAATGGAAAGATGCTATGAATGAAGAACTAAGATCCTTAGAAATAAATAGAACTTGGGAGCTTATCGATCGTCCACCAACAAAGAAAATTGTTGGATGTCGATGGATTTTTTCAGTAAAGTATCAAGCAGATGGTATGATTGAACGCTATAAAGCAAGATTGGTGGCAAAAGGATACACTCAAACATATGGGATCGACTATACAGAAACATTTGCACCTGTAGCCAAAATTAACACTGTTCGGGTCTTGGTATCTCTAGCTGCAAATTTAGTTGGCCATTATATCAGTTTGATGTAAAAAATGCCTTTCTACATGGAGATTTAATTGAAGAAGTCTACATGGATTTACCACCAGGAATCAAGAAATTCACAATCCACGGTGAAAAGGTGTGCAAATTAAAAAAATCAATGTATGGATTGAAACAATCCCCAAGAGCATGGTTTGGCAGGTTCACAAGGTCAATGAAGGCATTTGGCTACAAGCAAAGCAATTCAGACCATACTTTATTTCTAAAAAAAAGGTATGGTAAGATCAATGCACTTATTGTATATGTTGATGATATGATAGTAACAGGAAATGATCTTGAAGAAAGGAAAGCGCTACAAACTTATTTGTCCAAAGAATTTGAAATGAAAGACCTTGGTTCCTTCAAATATTTTCTTGGGATTGAGGTTTCTTGATCAACAGAAGGAATCTTCTTATCTCAAAGAAAGTATGCCTTAGATTTATTAAAAGAAACCGGTATGTCAGCATGTCAACCAGCTAATACACCAGTAGAGGAAGGATTAAAGTTATGTATCAAGGTTGATCAAGTTCCAACAAATAAAGAAAGATACCAAAGGCTTGTTGGAAGGTTGATGTATTTGGCACACACAAGACCAGACCTTGCCTATGCTTTAAGTATTGTCAGCCAATTTATGCATAATCCTGGAGAACAACATATGAATGCAGTTATTCGTATTTTGAGATATTTAAAGTCTGCTCCTGGAAAAGGAGTATTGTTCACTAAGAACTCAGAGTTTTCTAGAATTGAAGTATATACTGATGCTGATTGGGCTGGATCAATAAATGATAGACGATCTACATCAGGCTACTTCACTTTTGTAGGGGGAAATCTTGTAACATGAAGAAGTAAGAAACAACATGTTGTTGCCTGTTCAAGCGCAGAGGCT
The DNA here is from genome assembly GCA_030763125.1 of Hippophae gyantsensis. NCBI lineage: Eukaryota > Viridiplantae > Streptophyta > Magnoliopsida > Rosales > Elaeagnaceae > Hippophae > Hippophae gyantsensis. Next base: position 26,779,262 of record CM061029.1, on the reverse strand, counting down.
GAATACAGAGGAATGGCACTTGGGCTTTATGAGGCCTTGTGGTTACAATCTCTCTTAAAAGATTTGACATATCCTGCTAAAGAATCAATTAAGTTATTTTGTAACAATAAAGCAGCATGTGATATTGCTCATAATCCAGTTCAACACGATCGTACAAAACATGTTGAAGTTGACAGATTCTTTATTAAGGAAAAGTTAGAAGAAAATTCATTGGAATTGCCAAAAATTAAGTCAGAAGATCAATTGGCTGACATCCTCACTAAAGTAGTCTCATATCGAGTATTCACATAAGTTTCAGCCAAGTTGGGCATGAAAGACATCTATGCACCAACTTGAGGGGGAGTGTTGAATTCAACAATCACTGCAACACAATTCAACAAACACTGCACCGATGCCAAACATTTTTTCCAATATACACGGTGCCTACCAAGCAGCTATAAACCATGCAATTCAATCATGGTGGTTGGTGAAATAGTAATTGATATTTGTCTATATAAACAATGTAAATATCCTATACAAATTAAGAAAATATACGAAGGAAAACGTTTATTTCTTCTTCTGATTATTTCTTCAAACATTAATTTCTTCATAATATAGTTACAAAAACTCCATATAATTCCAAAGAACTATCAATAATAGCTCCTCATATCATCAGAACTCAATAGACCTACAAAAAAATATCCAATATCTTAAAGACTTAAATGTGCTTCAGAGATCAATCTTAGAGAAACAACACTCTCCACACGACATTGTTTACTTAAATAGCACAACATCTAACCTATCTCTAGTAAAGAGCATATTAGCTCCCAATATCTAGTGTATCCTCTTCTCGAAAGTTTTATTGTCAAAAGGACTCCTCTCAATGATCAATTAGATAAGTACATAAGATTCTCACTCCTTATTTGATCCTATTCTGAGTAACTAACATTCCTAGAAATTATGATTATCTCTTAACTCTTCCAAAGTCGCTCATGCAAGTCAAAACAAATAGGTAACGCAGCCTCCAAACATTTATCCGAAATTATACCTCTAAATTACCAAGTCTTCCTGGAAACTTTTAGCATGACTCTAATTATCTTAACAATAACGAGGACTCGAAGCAAACATATGCTTAGTATATGGTATGGTTTATCACTCCATTGATTGCCTATCTAACTTGAGCATTAGAGTTTAAATGGAAGCACCACCCTCCATTTTGTGGCCTTTCATTGGGTTCTAACAATTGTTACTCTTTTTAAGCCTTCAAGTAATGTGCAAGAATAAGCATCAACAGGGCTCATAATTAAGCCAATCTACTACATAAGAAACGTTATCCTAAATGTTGAGACTCAGTATCTAATATTGGAAAAATTGGCATTGGCCTTTGTAACAGCAGTAGAGAAGCTTCATCCTTATTTCGAGGCTCACAACATCACATTGCTCACCTCCTATCCTATAAGGAAATTACTCCACAAACCAGATGCTTCTGTAAGAAGGATGAAGTATGCATTAAAATTGAGCAACTATGACTCAAGGTGGACAATGGCTAAAGTTGGGTTGGGTTAGGTTTAGACACAATTTGGGCCAACTCGAGATGTTTAGGTTATAAATTGTCTAGGCCAAGCCAGGCCAATAATGTGCTTTAAACAGAGTCAGCCCAACCAAGGAAAGAACATGCTGGTTTGGATCATTATCAGTACTTTAAACTCAGCTACAATTTTTTATCGAAAACAAAGTTATAATCAAGTGAGATAATTTATGTTCTCAGCCTAACAATAGTTCAAATTTTAAACTTTTAAATATTTCAAATAAATTGGAGACCAACAAGCCATTGTTTGGAGATTTTAAATATCCAATAATTATAAAGAAAAAAATGTTTGAACATAGCTTAAATTAAAAATAATGTAATACAAATATAAATTTTAAATCATAGGCAATCTTACAGCTAAAAGATCAAAGAAAAAGGGGGAAAAAAGAATGCAAGGTGAAATATTATACAATACCAGAAGAATAGTTGATTGTTTATGATAGATGATTATGATTATCAGAAAATATATACACTTAGGTTTGGAAGTCGAAACTAAAAGCGATGGCTCTGAATAAGGACTTCCAAGAAAAATATATATGGTGACACGGTTTCTTTCAAAATACTTTTTATTAATTGAGACAAGTGCATTATAAAGTTCTAAACTAACTTATATATTATAAATGTGCTCGGTCTCTATATTAAAAATACTCATCAATTGGGTTGGGTTCGATGGAATGTTTAACATTAACCCAAAATTGGCCATAGCACTTCGAGTTAATTTATTGGTCAAACAACCCACAAAGCTCTTAAAACCCAACCGAATCCATATTTTTTTGGTTCCAAAGGTTGGCAAGGTCACCTCAGGTTTTGTAAAGCCCTAACTATGACATCAAATAGCAATCAAAACTGAAGTCCTAGCAAACTTCATTGTAGAGATGACAGTCTGGACAACTCCTACCCAAGCATGAACACAGTTAGAAATAGGGAGCAACTTGACTCAGATACTAAGCTTTGGACCCTCTCAATAGATGGTTCTTCATGTGTAAGAGGAAGTGGTGCTAGAATTTTCCAAGAAACTCCAAAACAATTTCTTAAAGAAATCTTTAAGGTTTGGATTCCACACAACAAACAACGAAGCAGAGTACGAAGCTCTTATGCTAGGAAAAAACCTAGGAGCTACCACAATAGCCATCAAAAGTGACTCTCAGCTAGTAGTCAACTAGGTAAAAAGCATCTATAATGCTAAGGACCCCAACAAGGCAAAGTACTAGCAACTTATAGTTGACATCCTCTTAATCTTGAGTATTTCAAGATCGAATACCTGCCTATGGAAGAAACATGCAGATACCTTAGCCAACCTAGCTTCTATAGTTGACATTAATTACAAGAGACTCATACCAGTTGAGTATCTCGATCAATCCAACCTCATCGAGAAAGAGCCTCCCTAGGAATCCAGGAGCATAATTGAACAAGGTTCATAGATAATGATACGAACTCGTCCTGCTCATGCTCACCAGAAGATAATCGCGCGCGAAGGAGAGAAAATCATCGCGCACGAAGGAGAGAGGCAAAAGAAGGTGCACAAATTCAGTTAGAAAAACAAAAAAGAGACCTCCGAATAAATTAGGGATTTCTGTTATGAATGTCAGAAAATCTGTTAGGGTTTGTTCATCAATTCTAAGGCTATATATAAAGCCTCTTAGAAATCAAAAAGGGGGGTGAGAATTTTACCTAAATCCAGCGTCTCCTCTGCTATTCTTTTGTTTATCTTCTTTTCTACAAGTTTATTGTAATAGTGGTATCAAAGCCGTTCGACCATGGATACTCGGGGAAAATCTAATGTAGAATTTCACACTGAGGTTATGGAAACCCTCGGTACTATGCTCTCTTAGTTACAAGCAATCCGAGCAACTCAGAACCCCCCAAAGGTTAAACCCCTTCGCACGAGAAGGAATGCTGCGACCTCACCCCCACACTTCGCGATCAGTCACAGACATCCCTCACCCTAACCTGAAACTTTCATTTCCTAGATTCTCTAGTGAAGAACCATCTGGATGGATCTATAGAGCTGAGCAATATTTTGAGTTCACTAATGTTAGCCCAGATCAACAGGTCCAACTTGCATCCTTCCATTTGGAAGGTATTACGTTGCAGTGGCATCCCTGGCTGACCAAGTTTCAAGGACCTCTCACTTGGTAGGAATTCACCAACACGGTTCAGCTCAGATTTGGACCAACAGATTACGAAGATCCCTCAGAAGCTCTAACTCGCCTAAGGCATACCACCAATGTAGAAACATACCAAGAAGCATTTGAAAGATTGTTACACAGAGTGGATGGACTACCAGAAGCATTCCTAATAGGATGCTTTATAGCTGGATTAAAAGATGAAGTATGCCTCAATGTTAAGATCAAACAGCCTAAAACCTTGGCTGAGGCCATTGGAGTAGCAAGGCTTATTGAAGAAAGAAATCAGTTACAAAGGAAATCTGGCCAGAATCTACATTACCAATCTTACACAAGCAATCCCAAGACAACAAACCAACCGCATGCTGGTGTGTTGGGACCCCCACCTCTACAACGACCCAACTCCCTCCAACCAGTGACTTTTAAAAAAATCACAAATCAGGAGGCACAAGAACAAAGAGATAAGGGCTTGTGCTACTACTATGATGAGAAGTTTGTAGCAGGTCACCGTTGCACGCGACCCCAAATGTTTATGATAGAGGAATTGCTTAAGAACCCTATCGTAACTCCAGAAGAAGAACACCCTGAACAAGAACCTCAGGAGCTGGTGCCAGAAATCTCATTTCATGCAATAACAGGTACTAATCATCCTCAAACACTTAGAGTTATAGGAAACCTCAGAAATAAGAAAGTACTAGTTCTGATAGATGGGGGCAGTACACATAACTTCATTGATCAAACCTTGGTTTCCCAGCTTGGTTTTCCTATCACTAAGAATTACAAATTGGAGGTTATGATAGCAAATCATGAAAAAATTGAGTGCAAAGGATAATACAGGGGCCTTACTCTTTCAATTCAAGGGTATACGGTCTCAACAGATTATTTTGTGCTACCGGTAGCTGCATGCTAACTATTGCTTGGGGTTCAGTGGCTTGAAACCCTAGGGCCAATAGAAATGGATTATAAAAGACTCACCCTCATCTTCAAGATAGGAGGAGTCACTCATACATTCCAAGGCTTACAAAGAACTAATAGTGCAACCCTAACCAACAAGGAATGCGGTGAGCTGTAGAATATAAGGTTGTTCCTTCAAATTTTGCCCATATGGGATCATGAACCATAGGAGGATGTGTCCTCCTTTTCATAGATGAGACAATTATTAACAGAGTTCTCTCATATATTTGAGCTACCCTCAGAGCTGCCTCCAAAATGACAACAAGATCATCGAATTCCCCTAAAGCCAGGAGCATGGCCAGTTAATGTCAGACCCTACTGCTACCCCTATTATCAAAAGACAGAGATTGAGAAGATGGTTAAGGAACTCCTTCATTCTGGGCTAATCAGGCACAACAGTAGCCCATTTTTTTCACCAGTGTTGTTAGTAAAAAAAAATGACGATAGTTGGAGATTCTGTGTAGACTATCGAGCTCTGAATGATTGCACAATTAAGGACAAGTACCTCATCCCAGTGATCGACGAACTATTGGATGAGCTCCACGGAGCCCATATTTTCTCCAAGATAGATCTACGATCAGGGTATCATCAAATACGAGTTTATCAGGAGGATATCCCTAAGATAGCTTTTAGAACCCATTAAGACCATTATGAATTCTTAGTAATGCCATTTGGCCTCACTAATGCCCCAGCTACTTTCCAAGGTCTCATGAATGACCTATTTAAACCTTACCTTCGAAATTTCATCCTGGTATTCTTTGATGACATCTTAATCTACTCACAATCAAGAGATGACCATTTGGAGCATGTGAAGATAGCCCTTCAGCTTCTAGCCACCAACAAGTTGTATGCCAAGGAAACCAAATGCCAATTCGAGGTGAAACAAATAGAATATTTGGGCCATGTGGTCTCAGATCAAGGGGTCTATGTTAACCCATCAAAGATCCAAGCTGTTAAGGAATGGCCAACCCCAACCACATCTAAAGGAGTCAGAGGCTTCCTGGGGTTAGCTAGTTATTACAGAAAATTTGGGCGTAATTTTGGTAGTTTGGCAGCTCCCTTAACTCGTCTCTTGAGCAAGGAAGGGTTTAACTGGAATACAGATGCTGAAAACTCATTTAAACAGTTGAAGGAGGCCTTAACAACACCACCAGTTTTAAGTCTTCCCAATTTTTCCCAAAAATTTGTAATTGAATGTGATGCCAGTGGCATCGGGTTGGGAGCTATCCTCACTCAAGAAAGGAGGCCAGTAGCTTACTTCAGCCAAGCTCTCAAGGGTTCAGCATTGACTCTATCAACCTACGAGAAAGAAATGTTAGCTATCATTAAAGCTATCTGGGTATGGCGTCCTTACCTACTAGGAAAACCATTCACCATCCTCATTGATCAGAGGAGCCTCAAGTATCTGTTGGAGTAGCGCATCACCACCCCAGCACAGGCACGATAGTTGCCTAAACTACTTGGATATGATTATAAGATTGAGTACAAACCTAGGAAGGAAACCCAAGGGGTTGATTCTCTTTTGCGGGTAGTGGAATTCTTCTTCTTAAGTATATCTTAGCCACAAATGGATTGGTGGCCACAACTACAGAAGGAAGTTCAGTAGGATCCCTTCTACATAGATCTGATAGCCAATTCTACTCCTACAATGGCTCATAAATTGTTACAAAGAGATGAGGTCTGGTTTAAAAACAACAAGGTATATCTGAGCCTTAAATCCTCCCTCATACCTCAGATCATCACTGATTGCCAATATTCCCCAATGGGAGGACACTTTGGGTTCCTCAAAACCCTTTCACGTATAAAAAACAGCTTCACCTGGCCGAAATTGCGCCAAACGTTGAAGAAAGTCCTTAGGGAATGTGACACTTGCCAACGGTTCAAAACAGAAACTATGAAACCAACAGGATTGCTTCAACCCCTTCCCATACCTAAGAAGATTTGGGTTGATATCTCAATAGATTTTGTGGAAGGATTACCTGCTTCAAAAGGACATACAGTTATAATGGTAATTGTGGATCGCTTGAGTAAATATGCTCATTTCATCCCTATGAAGCACCCATTTTCAGCTCCCACTGTAGCCAAGACATTTGTGTCCAACATCCTGTGACTGCATGGTATGCCTACTTCTATTGTTAGTGATCGTGATAAGGTGTTTATTAGTTCCTTCTGGCAAGAGTTGTTTTGTTTACAAGGAACCCAATTGTGCATGAGCTCTAGCTACCACCCTCAGACCGATGGACAAACTGAGGTGACCAACCGCACACTCGAATAGTATCTACGCTGCTTCACTGGGGATCAACCATGCAAATGGATTGATTGGATTCCTTGGGCTGAGTACAGCTAGAACACCTCCATCCACTCGACAACATAGATGACTCCCTTTGAAGCAGTTTACGGCATTCCACCTCCCCTCATACTAACATATGTCCCCAAAACTACCCAAATTCCAACTATGGATGAACATCTACGTACCAGAGATCACCTACTACGAGAATTAAGGCACAACCTGCTACAAGCTCAGAACCGAATGGAATGCCAAGCTGATAGACATCGACGAGAAATCATCTTCAAAGAGGGAGATTACGTATATCTTAGGCTTCAACCATATAGACAATCATCAGTTGCCTTTCGCTCATCAAGAAAATTAGCTCCTCTTTTTTTGGCCCATACAGAATCATCACTCGAATAGGACCAGTGGCTTACAAGCTGGAACTACCACTCGCTTCTCAAATACATGATGTCTTTCATGTAAGCATGCTAAAAAAACATGAAGGGGAAATACCAGCAAGCTTCAACCAACTTCCTCCAGTCTCTGAACAAGCAACAATTCTTCCCCAACCTGAAACCATTCTCAACCGACGTGTGACCCAAAAAGGGAAATATCGACCCAAGATAGAATTTTTTGTCAAATGGAAAGACATTCCAATCGAAGAAGCTACTTGGGAAAATAAGTGGCGTTTTCTGAAAACATATCCAAACTTTATCCTTGAGGACAAGGATTCTTCTAGGGAGGGAGGAATGATACGAACTCGTCCTGCTCATGCTCACCAGAAGATCATCGCGCGCAAAGGAGAGAGAATCATTACGCACGAAGGAGAGAGGTAGAAGAAGGCATGCAAATTCGGTTAGAAAAACAGAAAAGGGACCTCCGAATAAATTAGGGATTTCTGTTATGAATGTCAAAAAATCTGTTAGTGTTTGTTCATCAATTCTAAGGCTATATATAAAGCCTCTTAGAAATTAGAAAGGGGACTGAGAATTTTACCTAAATCCAGCGTCTCCTCTGCTCTTCTTTTGTTTATCTTCTTTACTACAAGTTTACTGTAACAGATAACTCCTACCAAGAACTATATCCTCTAGGGGATCCTCCCCGAAAATAAGAACAAAGCTCAAATGCTAAGGAAAAAATCAGCTTTGTATATAGTATTTACAAGTAAATTGTATAAAAGATCTACCACAAAAGAATTCCTCAAGTGCCTCTATTGGATATTAGTCTTTAATTTAAGGAATAAAACAAGAAATCATTAACTCAAGGAGTAAAACAAGGAATCCTTAATTCAAGGAGTAAAACAAGAAGCTTAATTCAAGGAGTAAATCAAGGAATGCTTAATTTAAAGAGTAATTCAAGGAGTAAAATATCCTTATATATAGCTATACAATTGTAATGAAAACATGAAGAAAATAATACAAAATAGAGAGCTTTTTCTGTAGAGTTATTTCTTGTTTTTCAACATGGTATCAGAGCAGGAAAATTAATTTGCTTCTACTTTATTATTATCTTAGCATCTTCAATCTTCGAAATGGCTAAAGACAAGCCACTAGGATCAGAAACTAAAAGTTCATCGGTGCTTTCCTTCATGAATATGCATGAGGTAGATGTCAACCCAAATCAAATATTAAGCTCAGTCTTGTTGAATGAGTTTAATTACTTGCCTTAGTCAAGAGTAGTGTCTCTGGCTTTAAGTGTAAGGTCTAAGTTGGGGTTCATAAATGGAAGCATCGAAGTACCTGATGTTTCCTCACCAACCTATGAATCCTGGCTTAGCAAGGATCAGTTGGTTATGTCATGGCTCCTAAATTCCATGGAACATAAATTAGCTGAAATATTCAGTTACTCTGAATCCGCATACCAACTATGGGAGACGGTCAAGGAAATGTATGATAGTCAAAACAATGATGCACGAGTTTTCCAATTAAAGAAGGATATCTCATATCTGTAACAAGATGGCAAGCCTTTTGTACAACTCTTAGGAAGCATGAAAAGCATGTGGAATGAGTTGGAAATATATCATCCTTATATAACTGATGTAGCTCTACTATGAAAGAGATAAGATATTTCAAATTTTGTCTAGTCTCAATTCAACATATGAAGATATACGATGCCGCATACTCATGAATACTGAACTTCCTTCCTTTACCAGTGTATGTGTGAAAATTCAACATGAAGAAGTAAGGAGGAAAGTCATGAACAAGGTTACAATGGCTAGTGCACTTAAGGTAAGAGCCTATCTAACCAACGAGAGGAAGTATAAAGGGAAGCATCCAAACTTAAAGTGTCAACACTACAACTATACAGGCCATGTTAAGGACACATGTTGGATTTTAGATGTTAGATTTTACATCCAAAATTAAAGCCTGATTTTATAAAGGACAAGGGTTTACAGAAGGTGAATCGTACTACACACCGTGAAAATCATGTTTTTGCCTCTACCTCTAATGGGTTTGATCCATTCAAGAACTTCATAGTGAATCCAGCTGAACTCATGAATGAATTTATGTTGTATCTTCAAGGCAAGATAGAAGGAGCTAGAATTGACCGTGTGGATAACATAGAAGAAGGAAACTCAACAACATTGCTAAGCAAGTTTGTGGGTTTCTTGGCAAATACAAAAATCATACCATAAGAGGATATGTAAGGTATCATAAAAGCCTTTAAAACTGCTCTTAATATAAATATGTTGTATGATTTTTGGGTTGTAGATTTAGGTGCCATAGATCATATGACCAACCATGTGTCAAAGTCTTATAAGTTTGAAAAATTAGCAAATCCTTCTCAAGTTTCAATTGCAAATGGTGAGAATGTAAAGGTTTTAAGAAAGGAAAAAATAAAATTAATGTCAGATGAAATCGAGTCGGTGGTTTTATATGTATCTTCCTTTTCCTTCCAACTTCTGTCTGTAGGAAAAATCACAAATACCTTGAATTACTTGGCCATTTTTTCTCCTCACAATGTCATTTTTCAGGATTGTGCCACCAAAAAGACGATTGGTTAAGGGTTTTACTTAGATGGTCTCTATTACATATCCAAGAGCAATCCCAGAGGGTTTCAAGTCAAGTTTAACCCCATCCAAGATAATCAATTATGACATCAACGTTCACTTCACCCTTTTTCCACCAATTTTCTCAACTTTATTTCCAAACTTAGGAAAGGATGCAATTGCATGTGAAACTTGCCACTTGTCTGAGGCCACTAGATTTCCTTTTAATTCTTCCTTATCTAGGGCTAGTGAGTGTTTTGAACTAGTTCATTCAAATGTATAGGGATCAATTAATGAATCTTTTGATGGTTATAAGTATTTTGTGATTTTTGTTGATGATTTCTCTCGAGTCACATGGTTTTATCTTTTAAAGTCTAAGAATGAAGTTATGGAAGTATTTAAGGACTTTCATAACCTTGTTAAAAATCACTTCTCCTCTAAAATTCAAACCTTAAGGTCTGACAATGGCACCGAATATATGTCCCATATCATGAAACAATATTTGAACATTCATGGCATTATGCATCAAACAAGTTGTGTTGGAACATCTCAACAAAATGGTGTAACTGAACACAAAAACCGGGACTTACTTGAAAAAACTAGAGCATTAATGCTACAAATGAATGTACCAAAGAGATTCTGGTCCCAAGAGGTTATGGCAGCTGCTTACATCATCAATAGATTACCCAACCAAGTCTTGGATTTCAAGTCTCCCCTAGAGGTCATGAAAGGAAGGAAAATTAACCTCTCACACCTTAGAGTCTTTGGCTACATCTCTTTTGTACATATTCAATCTCATCATCGAGATAAATTGGATCTTAGAGCTATTAAATGTATTTTTCTTGGTTATTCATCTACATAAAAGGGATATAAGTGTTATGATCCTCAAATTAGGAGATTAATTTTGTCTAAAGATGTTCAATTTTATGAAACTAACCCTTTTTCAGCAAGTCACATGAAATCACAAGTCAAGGGGATGGCATCTTGGATGTGTTTCCACTACCAATAATCGAACTTGAGGCTCCACAACAATAAGATCCCAATCATGTCAACATTGATGCATCTCTCACTGAAAGTAACAATGAAGGGTCTCGTCTTGATGGTACACTGCATGAAGATGGTGACAATCAAGATGATCCTCACAATATGGTACAAGATGTGAACGCGTATGAGATAACTCCTCCTACTCCATGACATAATCCACGTGTTAGTAAACCTCCCACAAGACTTCAAGACTTTGTCACCTAAAAACCCACACATCCCATCTCAAATTGTGTGTCATATAAAAGAGTGACACCAGCCCATACTGCATTACTCAACACTAAGAAGAAGAAAAATTTCAACCGTTGCTTTTTCCATTTTCAACCAAAGAAATTTCTTATTTTTCTTCTCAAATTTTTTAGAACAGATTAGAGGAAGGGAAGCTCATTTGTGTGGTAATATTTGATTTAATAGCAAGTTTGTTAATTTATCTTACTATATATTACCAGTAAATTAGAGGGGATATTTTGTGAGTTGATTTTGGATTTTGGTATAATTTCTGAAGTTCTCTGAAAATTGGTGTTTGTATCTTTATTTGATTATTAGTGGATTTTCTTCAGTGTGCCATCGTCACTGGAGTAGACTTTTCACTTTGAAAATTTGAACCACTTAAATTATTGTGTCATTTATTTTCTTACTGCTTATTATTTTGTTGTTACCCATTATTATTAATTGTACAACCAAAATTGGACTCAATCTTCGCTTTCACGAGTGCTAACTTATAACACAACTTTAGCTGTTTTTGAGGGTATTCCCATTAAGGATGCAAGTGCATGGAATGCTATGATTAATGGACTTTCTATGAATGGACATGCTAGGATATCACTAGAACTCTTCAATAAAATGGCTGCAGATAGAATTCAACCCACAGGGACCACATTTGTGGCCATCTTAACTGCTTGTACACATGCAAGAATGGTTAATGAAGGCTTGAAATTATTCTATCTAATGAGCAACATTTATGGGATTAAACCAAGGCGTGAGCATTATGCATGTGTTGTTGACCTTTTGTCAAGGGCTGGTATGGTAGAGGAAGTTGAGAAGTTTATAGAGGAGAAGATGGGTGGATTTGAAGGATTGGATGGCAATGTCTGGGGAGCATTACTTGGTGCATGTAGAACTTATGGGAATGTTGAAGTTGGGAACCCAGTTTCCAAAAAGCTAGCTAATATGGAAGTGGAAGACTCTGGAATTCATATTACTTCCTATAACATATACAGCGAAGCTGGTTGGGAAATATAGGCAAAGAAAGCCAGGAAAATGATCTCAGAAATAGGAATGAAAAAGCCACCCTGGTATAGTGTGATAGACATAAATGGTGCTTTTGAAGAGTTTTTCGCTGGTGATCTTTATCATCCACAAGCACAAGGAATGTTTAAGATACTTGATTACTTTTCAAAAATGGCAAATTTTTAGGATACATGATTCTTTATTCATATTATACTAATGAATGATGTATTTTTCCATAAACATGGTACAAGTCCAGAGTTGATTAACTCAGTGGGTAAGAATAGCATATAAATGAAAGTAGAAGTATTGCTATTGACGGTATCAACTATCAAGTGACTTTTTATTATCTATATGTTCTATTTAATCAGACAATAGGCTACGAGATCTCAATAGCAAACGAATCCAAATTCCTAAATCTAATGTTTACTTGTACTAAAAATATAAAACACAGTTATAAAAAAAGGTTAACCCAGCTCGTTTATTGCCAAGACATAAAGAAAACGTTTGGGCTTATTTTTTATTTTTTATTCTTTCCAACGAAACTTTTACCAATCAAAATTGCATTCAAACACCTTCTTGTTCTTAGTCAGAATCCTCAAAATCAAGAAATGCCGTACTAAAGAAATGCTTGCACAAATCTTCCATCACTACTACAAAAAGTGGTATTTAAGTCGCTGTGTAAAGTCGGTTTTTGGAAAAAACCGACTTATAATGAATTTAAAGTCGGTTCGTTGTTAAACCGACGCTATCCACGTGGCTAGTGTCGGTTGACATGGCAAACCGACGCTAGCCACGTAATATAATCAGGTTTTGGGCAAATTTTACGCAGAAACCATTTTTCTTCCTCTCTCCTCCAATTTCTTCCTCTCTCTCTCCTCCATTTTCCTACACCGCGCGCCACCTTCTCTCTAAATTTCCGGCCACCTCCGACCACCATTCGTAACGTCATTTTGTAAGTTATATTTCTCTTCTCATTATCTTTCAGATCTACTATTTTTTTGAGCAAAATATTACAATTTTTTATACCCATTTTCTGTATAAATTTTTGATGTAGATATGTATTTTATTTTGTTTGACTTATTTTATGTGGAAATAATATCTGAAATGTTGTGGTTTTGATGGATTGTATATAATTATTTTGCGTGGATAATAAATAATTATAGTAGAATTTTGCAGTTTTTTTCTGTATAAATTTTTGATTTAGGTATGTTTTTTATTTTATTTGATTTATTTTATGTGGAAATAATATCTGAAATGTTGTGGTTTTGATGGATTATATATAACTATTTTGCGTGGATAATAAATAATTATAGTAGAATTTTGCAGTTTTTTTCTGTATAAATTTTTGATTTAGGTATGTTTTTTATTTTATTTGATTTATTTTATGTGGAAATAATATCTGAAATGTTGTGGTTTTGATGGATTATATATAACTATTTTGCGTGGATAATAAATAATTATAGTAGAATTTTGCGCTTTTTTTCTCAGATAAATTTTTGATTTAGGTATGTTTTTTATTTTATTTGATTTATTTTATGTGGAAATAATATCTGAAATGTTGTGGTTTTGATGGATTATATATAACTATTTTGCGTGGATAATAAATAATTATAGTAGAATTTTGCAGTTTTTTTCTGTATAAATTTTTGATTTAGGTATGTTTTTTATTTTATTTGATTTATTTTATGTGGAAATAATATCTGAAATGTTGTGGTTTTGATGGATTATATATAATTATTTTGCGTGGATAATAAATAATTATAGTAGAATTTTGCAATTTTTTCTCTATAAATTTTTGATTTAGGTATGTTTTTTATTTTGTTTGATTTATTTTATGTGGAAATAATATCTGAAATGTTGTGGTGTTGATGGATTATATATATTTACTGTGTGTGGATAATAAATAATTATCAAGTAGAATTTTGCAGTTTTTCTATATAAATTTTTGACCTAGATATGTTTTTTATTTTGTTTGACTTATTTTATGTGGAAATAATATCTGAAATGTTGTGGTTTTGATGGATTATATATATTTACTGTGCGTGGATAATAAATAATTATCAAGTAGAATTTTTGACATATTAATATTCAGTTTATTTTATTTTGCTTGTATAGAAATAATTTTGTAAAATGATTAAAATGACAATTGTTTTGCATTATGTATGTTTTGATATATATTCTAATAATTAGGAAATTTATATATAATAATACTTCAAATATATTCATTGTATACATAATTAAGTAATATGTTTATCTGATATCATTAATAGAAAATGGACAAATCTTGGATGTCAAAGTGTAGAATTGAGCAAGACTATATTTCTGGAGTTGAAAGTTTCATGGAATTTGCTTGTAGAAATAGTAATACTGGAACTAATATGATTCGCTGCCCATGCGTTAAATGTAAAAATGAGTGATTTCATGAATTTGATGAGGTTAAGTATCACCTTATCCGTAATGGTATTCTATTAAGCTATAAATGTTGATATTATCATGGAGAAAATATTGATAATATTCATGTAAAAAAGATAAATAAGAATGTGAGTGGATTACATACATCTTATCATAATGTACGTATTTAAAATATGTTTCATGAAGTTGAAGATGAATTACGAGATGATGATCCTGAAACCTTTAATAAACTTATAGAAGATGCCGAAAAACCGTTGTATCCAAAATGCAAAAAATACACTAAAATGTCGGGATTGGTTCATTTGTACAATGTGAAAGCAAAACATGGTTTTTCTGATAAGGGATTCACAGAATTACTAAATCTACTAGTCGATATGTTTCCTGAGGGTATTGAATTGCCATCTTCAATGTATGAAGTGAAGAAATCTCTTAGTCGATTTGGCATGAAATATCATAAGATTCACGCTTGTCCTAATGATTGCATTCTTTATAGAAAAGAATATGAGACATTACATGATTGTCCTATGTGTAAAGAATCGAGATGGAAACATGGTACAAATGAGAGTACAACACATAAGAAAGGCGTGCCTGCAAAGGTTCTTTGGTACTTTCCTCCGATTCCTCACTTTCAAAGGTTGTTCAATAGTAAATATACATCAAAGATGTTGACTTGGCATTCAGATAATCGATCTGATGATGGGGTGCTACGTCATCCTTGTGATTCTCCAAATTGGAAAGTAGTAGATAATTTATCTCCTCAATTTTCATCTGATCCGTGCAATCTTCGTCTTGCTATTGCTGCTGATGGAATTAATCCACATAGTTCCCTCAGTAGTAGATATAGCTGTTGGCCAGTAATTATGGTAACATACAACCTTCCTCCCTGGTTGTGTATGAAAAGAAAATTCATGATGTTAACATTATTGATCTCAGATCTGAAACAACCCGGTGTTGATATTGATGTATATTTGCAGCCTCTGATAGATGATTTAAAGACGTTGTGGAATGATGGTGTAAATTTTTACGATGCATATAAAGAAGAATACTTTAACTTGAAGGGGGTCCTTTTATGGACAATTAATGATTTTCCTGCCTATGGAAACTTATCAGGACATGCAACAAAAGGTTACAAGGGATGTCCTATATGTAGTGATGGAACTTCTGCAACTTATCTTGTTCACGGATGAAAGATGTCTTATAGAAGACATAGAATATTTTTGCCATCTGAACACAAGTTTAGATACCAAAAGAAACCGTTCGATGGTGAAGAAGATCATGATCAAGCAACTCGACCTTTGCGAGGTATTGGGATATTAAGGCAATTGAATGGGATGACATTCAAACGATATGGAAAGATGAAAAAAAAACTCACTAAGGTAGGGAAACGAAAGAGGTCAACTAATGAAATGGGTGAAAATGAAAAAGAGTTTGAACCGACTTACCATGGTTGTTGGAAAAAAAATCAATATTTTGGGAATTACCTTATTGGAAAGACCTACACATTCGTCACATCTTAGATGTCATGCACATTGAGAAGAATGTATGTGAGAGCTTGATTGGTACTTTACTTAATATACCTGGAAAAACAAAGGATGAAATTAAAGCAAGATTGGATTTAAAAAAACTAGGCATACGACTTGAATTGGAACCAAGAGTGGAAAATGATAAGAATCAAACATACTTACCACCAGCATCATATACAATGTCAACAAAAGAGAAGGATGTGTTTTGTAAATGTTTGGAGGGTGTGAAAGTTCCTGATGGTTACTCATCCAACTTAAGAAATTTTGTGTCTATCACCGATAAGAGACTGTATGGATTGAAATCACATGACTGCCATATCTTAATACAACAGTTATTACCAGTTGCTATTAGATCAATTCTTTCAAAACATGTTCGATTATCAATAATTCGGCTTTGTTCATTCTTCAATACAATATGCAAGAAATCTATATCAATTGGCGAGTTAAATTCTTTACATAAAGAAATTGTAGAGACTTTGTGTCTAATTGAAAAATATTTTCCTCCTTCTTTCTTCGATATAATGATTCACTTATGTGTTCATTTAGTTCGAGAGGTTCAATTGTGTGGTCCTACTTACTTAAGGTGGATGTATCCTTTTGAGAGATATATGCAAGTCCTTAAAGGATATGTAAATAATAAAAATCGACCTGAAAGATGTATGGTGGAACGCTACATTGCTAAAGAGGCCATTGAGTTTTGTTCTGAATACTTTAGTGGTTGCATTGAAATTGGGAATCCTACACACAAGTTGTTCTTAGAACGTCACATGATCCAAGTAGGTAACCCTATGCTTGGTGGAAGTAAGAAATTATTTATTGATCGCACTCGATGGGAAAAAGCACACCGAATCATTTTGGTAAATAATAATGAGGCACAACCGTACATAGAGTAAGTGATGTTCATTGTTTCATGATTGCAAAAATCATTTTTATTTAACTATTAATGATGATATATAATTTAATATATATTTAATAACATTACAGGATGCATTTAAACTTATTGAAGATTGATCCTCGATATAAAAAAAAAGGAGGAGAAAAATGGTTGTATGATGAACATAAGCGAGAGCTTATTAATTGGTTTCGTAACCACGTAAGTATCACAAACAAAAATTCATGCATGTATCTTCCTAGATCTATTCAATGTTTTAAAACTTTGCTCTAAACACATTTTGTGTTTTTGTATACATAGATTCGAGATGAACTCAAGAAACCCAATCATAAAATATTAGAAAGTTTACAATGGCTTGCACATGGGCCAAAATTTGATGTCAAATCATTTTATAGTTTCACAATAAATGGATCGAGGTTTACGACTCAAGCTAAGGACAAAGTCCGAGTAAATCAAAATAGTGGGGTGAAGATGGTTGCACAAACTATGCAATTTGCCAGTTCAAAAGATGCTAATCCTGTACTTTCTGATAGAACATATTATGGTATAATACAAGAGATTTGGGAATTGGATTATGAGGTCTTCCATGAAATAGTTTTCTTGTGTGATTGGGTTGAAGATGTTATCAATGTGGGATATAAAATAGATGAGTTTGGATTTACCCTTGTAAATTTATCCAGGATAAGTCACACTGATGATCCTTTCACGTTAGCACTTCATGCAAAACAAGTATTTTATGTGAGCGATCAGATTGATTCAAGATGGTCTGTTGTGTTAACGCCTCCACAAAAAGAGTTTTACCATTGTGATGTTGTAGAAGATGATGACTCTATGCTTGATACATTAACCAATATTAGTAATTTCTCAAATAAATTGCCTAATGTATGTGATGATCTAATTGATGATGATGATGATTCTTCGTCATGGGCTCGAAATGATTGTGAAGGAATATATGTATATGATCAACAACCTACTTAAACATAACATATGTTCTATATTGTTGTAATAACTCTTATATATATGTATGTTCCTAAAATTATCAATTAATTTATATTTCTTCATTGTTTGCAGATATTTCATGGATATTCGAACAACAGAGATTGTAGATCCAAATGATCCATTGGGGTATTTGAAAAGAAGGGGTTGGGCAATTATACCTGATGCTCCACTTAACCCAGATGATAGAATACCTATTCTATTTGATGCTACTGGTAATCCAATAGGGGAAAATGGTCAACAATTGAAATCCTCTATTGGTCGACTTGCAAAGTCCAGTATACCAATCAATATAAATGATTGGTCTGAGGTTGACGAAGCAGAAAAGTTCAAAATATGGATAACCATTTGTGTAAGTCTCTTATATTTTATAATCAATATATATATTATATTAGGTGTATATCTAATCTTTTGTACTGTGTTTTTACAGAATCGTTACAAAGTCGATGACAATTGGAAGGGCAAGTGTTATAAAATTGCAAATAAGGCGTGGAAGGAATACAAGACTTCCAGATTGGCAAGAAATTATGTGTTTCCATATTTGGAAACACTTGATGAGAATGAAATCTACAAAGTTCCTGAAGGACACCCCTGGATTACACCTCAAGTTTGGAAAGAATTTGTGGATTATAGACGTACAGATGAATTTCAAATTATTAGAGAAGATCATCAGAATGTACAAATGCATAACATTCTTCCTAACCGTACTGGGAGGTCTTCAAATCCTGAAGTTAGATATAGAATGGTATTATTAATTTGTCTTAATTTATAAATATTTTTATATTTATTTTCTTCAATTTAATTTCATGTTATGTAGGAAGCTGAATTGGGTAGACCTGTTACCCGAACTGAATTATACATAGAAACAAAGACCCCCAAAACGAAGAATTCAAGACCGATGACTCAACGAGGAGAAGAACAATTAAATAAGTTGGTTAGTAATTTTGGTTGATAAAAAGTCTTAATGATATTTAATAATTGATATAATAATGAATGATATGTTTGATGAATTTATTATTTGTAGAGAGCCGTTCAAGAAAAAATATCCAGGGGTGAAATAATCGAAGAGCCTGGAAGAGATGCTTTATATCATGCATTCGGCCGTGAGCATCCTGGTCGTGTTAGGGGAGGTAGCCAATATGATGGTTCTATGGAGTATTTTAACATTCCAAAACAAAAGCCTCAGACGGTAAGTAAGGAGAAGTATACTAAAATTGAAGAAGAATTCAACTCCTTTAAGGCTTCAGTTATGAGTGAGATTGCCACTCTAAAAGAACATCAATCACAACAAATGTCAGCCATGACATCATGCTACAACCAGGGCATGCCATATTGGCCAAGCATGCAACCATCCATGCCAGGCATACCACCTTCCACGCCAGTCATGCCACAATTCATGCCAAGCATGCCACCATACATGACAGGCTTGCCACCATACATGACAGGCATGCCACCCATGCAATCTCATTGTGCTCAAACTACATCCAGTATGGGATATAGCCATCCTATTGGACTTCATTATATGCCAGGAATGCATATGCAATCAAGTAGTGGTTCATTTTCTCCGATGCAATCTGCACATTCTTACCATAAATCAAACCAAGATGAACATCTTGGTGAGAATGTACATCCAATAGCTACCCCACATGAGAGTCCTCTTTTATTTGATGAATCATATGTGGTAAGATTTTAATTTCTGTTGTATATAATCTATTATTTTTAAATTCTTATTATATGTTGTATTTTTTTAACACTTAAATTTTTTACAGAATATGAAATGTTTGTTGAAACATCCTTCGTCAACGGACTATGTTGCTATTGGAATGGTACAACAATTGAGCGATGATCGGATGATTCATAATCAATATTTGCCTAATCATTGGCGAATAGTAATTGACCAATCATTGTTTCATGATTGTCCACTACCTGTGCCTTCTGATGCTACCACAGTCCAAGAGGCGGTTGGACAGTATGTGGCTTGGCCGTCGATTCAAGTTGTTCTAAATTTTGACGTGGTACTATTTTTTAACTTAAAAGATAACACTTGTTTACTACTATTATTTTATTATATCTTATATTGTTACTAACAAAATCCATATATAATACTTTTTTTTTAGTCTATTATACCAGATCTCTTAAATGCGGCACATTTAAGAGATACAAAGCAAGTATCTCGTGTTAAATCTATGTCTAGTGGCCAATCATCTCGTACCAAGTCATTCAAGAAGAAGCCTTGGAAAAAGTATAGTCATATTTATGCGTTAAAATTCAGTAGAAATCTTGGCACTTTGATGACTATTGCTGGGAGGGCATCTAGCATAAATGATGGATGGGTTGTGCCACTTCCTATAGACATTTCTGGTGTAGACCTCGACCAAACGTATATATCGATCGAGTGCTTATTGCAACTATTTGAATATCAAATGATCGATTTAAGTATAATTCAAGTGTGGACAAGGTGAGTCCTCAATCTATTTATTTTTCTTTTATTTATGTAGAACATATATAATTATATTTATATTATCTAATTATATATATATATCTTTTATATAGGGCGTGTTATTATCGACTTCAACATAATCACTCATCACATTTAGCAATGTTCTATGATTCTTCATATGTCAATCAATATCAAGAGAAGGATGTTAGCATCAGAGCTAAACAATTATGTGATAGAGCATTAACGCTTAACAGAAATCAAAAGTTGATAATCCCTTGGCCATTAAGGTTTGAACAAGGCTAAGATCATTGGATGTTGGTCATCATTGATATGTTTAATAATCATGCTTGGTATTGTGACTCAACTTCTATAGAACTGAGTAAAGATACAACAGCAATTGTTGAAATGTAAGAGTTATAATTACATATTAGTTTCTTCTATAATTTTTTGTAATATTTAATAAAAACTAACCGTTTTAAACCTTGATAGGGCATGGAAGTTATGGAACAAGTTTCGAGGCATTGCCCTCAAAAAATCTCATAAGCTTATATGGACAAAAGTTATGGTATGTATAAGTCAATATTAATAATTTTATTAATTTTACAATTGAATAATAAAGATATGAAAAATCATGTACACTTAAATTTTGTAGGTTCCACAACAAAATAATGGAGTCATGTGTGGTTATTATGTCATGAAGTTTATGAGTGAAATCATCACAAATATCAAAATTCCAATTGATGATGTGGTAATATCTTTTATCCATATACATAATTTTTTTAACATATTTGAGTTTGTTTTTGTAAATAAATGAAATTATATTCTTATTTTGATTTTAAATACATGTAGTTCTTTGGTTGGAACAAGACGGGCTACGATCAGCAAATTTTTGATGATTTACGAGAGGAATGGGCATAACACATGCTTCAAAGTATATCATCACAAGAAGAATCGTGAGAAGATTCGATGATCTTGAATAGCATATGACGACATGACGACAAATTTTTTAATGATTTAATTTCTCTATCTATTCCTGTGTCTGAAATCACTTGTTTGATTGATGATTATATGCTCATGTATTTAGGGGGATGCATTGTTTTATGGACCTATTTTTGGCCCAAACTACATCTCATATCTCTTTCCTACTTTCATACGAACTCATATTAGCACTTTATTAATCATTTGTTTATAAATATGAATTTATCTGGAATCTCTGCTAGTATTTTTAATGATATATATAATGAACTCTAAATATGAAATCAAGTGTAACTCTGATTTCTTACTTGGCTTGTGTGAGTTTTAGTGCCCATGAACGTGTTCCGTTTAAGGGCCCCAAAACTCGTACAAGCCAAGTAAGAAATCGGAGCTACACTTGATTTCATATTTAGAGTTCATTATATATATCATTTAAAAATACTAGCAGAGATTCCAGATAACTTCATATATATAGACAAATGATTAATAAAGTGCTAATATGAGTTCGTCGAATGTCGCTGTATGTGGTAATCTCTTTTTGATGGTAATATTTATAATGATTTAATTTCTTTATTCGTATGTCTGAAGTTTAGACTGTTTGTTTGATGAATGTTTTACGTGCTCATGTGTATGTAGGCGAATATGAATTGTTATATGGATCAGCTGTTTTTTTGTCATAATGCTTGTGAAGGCCAATCAAGATTCTAAGCCAACCAAGCTTACTCGATCGCATAATTACACTTTGACGACATTATTTTATTTGTAATTTAAGTTAACTATATGTATTATATATACATTATTTGTTTTTGTAATAAATTTAATTATCAAGTAATTAAATATATTTAAAATTTTAATTATTTGTATTATTATTTAAATTTTAGTTTTTTTATGCTATATATATTGAATAATACGAAAAATGAGAATAAAAATAAAAAAAATACGGTATGTAAAGTCGGTTCATCGCGTGAACCGACTTTACCCGTAAAGTCGATTCACGCGATGAACCGACTTTACCCTTTAAGTCACTAAATTTAAAGTCGATTCAGCGAACCGACTTTAATGCCTATTTTTGTAGTAGTAAAGTCGATTCACGCGATGAACCGACTTTACCCTTTAAGTCACTAAATTTAAAGTCGATTCAACGAACCGACTTTAATGCCTATTTTTGTAGTAGTGCATGAACAAACATACTCACAATCCTTAACCCAAGATATTCACAAAAAAGCAACACGGTTTCACTGAATCGACCAATGAAACGATAACTAGCACTACTCATTAAGAAAAGAAAACGAGGGCATGGAAAGTTATGCAAAGTGATAACTTAAGGCTTTTTTGAGCATGTGGAGATAATTGTACCCAACAGACCCTAAGGCTTAAGCACATTTTTTTTCCCTTTTCTTAAAGGAGGAATAAAATGTGATTTTTTAATGAGATCAACAGCCATGGTAGGGGTAGTGGCATACAAGATGTTATTTCTCTTCGAGAAATGGGATACTACGCCAGACACCAAGAAGTTGCATGCCAAGCTCGGCCCATATCATCCTATTCGCTGTCCCAGTTTGCGGTGATTCAAATTGCAAAAATAAGCAACGCAGATCCTGGGACTAGGTGTTTTAAACGAATAGCTCCAAACCATCTCATTTAGGATTCTAAAACGCCATTAAACCAAGCAGCTATGGAAATTTAAACAAGCTCTGTTCTATGCTGTCTTGTTTTCGAATCTATAAAGAACTCCGATATGACCGTCTATTACATTATTTACATATGATTCAAAATACCATTAAAATCAACCACCTCATTTTCCTCTCACAAAAATGCCAAACTCTAAGCCAACTCAAGCAAGTCCATGTCCATTTCATCAAATCCCAAATCCCCCAAGACCCTTTGTTTTCCGCTGCTACGTCTTCTGGTAATTCTTTCTTCTTTGCCTATGTTTGCTCTATTTTTGAGCATCTTCGTTCCCGCAACACCTTCATCTACAATAATATGATCAGAGGGCATGTCCAATCTTGCTCACCGCTTAGGGCTATTGCATGCTATTTACACATGCTGAATTGTGGGGTTGCTGCTAATAACTATACATTTCCACCATTGATCAAAGCTTGTACAATGCTTGTCCCGAATTCCAAGCTGATAGGTCGTTTAGTTCATGCCCATGTTGCTAAATTTGGATTTCAAGGTGACCCTTTTGTTGTTAGTGCCTTCATTGGGTTTTACTCTTTTGTTGTGGACATGGGAACTGCAAGAATGTTGTTTGATAAAAGTCCAAAAAAGGATGTTGTTATCTGGACTTCCATGATCTATGGGTACGGGAAAATGGGAGATGTTGAGAATGCAAGAGCTCTGTTTGATGAAATGCCTGAGAGGAATGTAATATCGTGGAGTGCAATTATGACAGCTTATTCTTGGGCGAGCGATTTCAAAGAGGTGATTTGTCTATTTGAGCAAATGCAAAACGCAGGCACCAAGCCAAATGAGTCTATTCTTGTTAGTGTTCTTACTGCTTGTGCCCATCTTGGAGCTATGACGCAAGGATTGTGGGTGCACTCGTATGCCAAGAACCACAATTTTGAATCAAATCCCATTTTGGCTACTGCATTGGTCGATTTGTACTCAAAATGTGGTTCTGTTAAATCAGCTTTTTCTGTTTTTGAGGGTATTCCCATTAAGGATGCAAGTGCATGGAATGCTATGATTACTGGACTTTCTATGAATGGACATGCTAGGAAATCACTAGAACTCTTCAATAAAATGGCTGCAGATAGAATTCAACCCACAGGGACCACATTTGTGGCCATCTTAACTGCTTGTACACATGCAAGAATGGTTGATGAAGGCTTGAAATTATTCCATCTAATGAGCAACATTTATGGGATTAAACCGAGGCGTGAGCATTATGCATGTGTTGTTGACCTTCTGTCAAGGGCTGGTATGGTAGAGGAAGCTGAGAAGTTTATAGAGGAGAAGATGGGTGGATTTGAAGGATTGGATGGCAATGTCTGGGGAGCATTACTTGGTGCATGTAGAACTTATGGGAATGTTGAAGTTGGGAACCGAGTTTCCAAAAAGCTAGCTGATATGGAAGTGGAAGACTCTGGAATTCATGTTACTTCCTATAACATATACAGCGAAGCTGGTTGGGAAATGGAGGCAAAGAAAGCCAGGAAAATGATCTCAGAAGTAGGAATGAAAAAGCCACCGGGGTGTAGTGTGATAGAGATAAATGGTGTTTTTGAAGAGTTTTTTGCTGGTGATCTTTATCATCCACAAGCACAAGAAATGTTTAAGATTCTTGATTATTTTCCAAAAATGGCAAATTTGGAGGATACCTGATTCTTTATACATATTATACTACTAGATGATGTATTTTTCCATGAACATGGTGCAAGTCTAGAGTTGATTAACTTAGTGGGTAAGAGGAGCATATAAATGAAAGTAGAAGTATTACTATGGACAGTATCAACTATCAAGTGACTTTCTAATATTTATCTGTTCTGTTTTAATCAGACAATAGGTTGCGAGAGCTCAATGAAAAACGAATCCAAATTCCTAAATCTAATATTTATTTATACTAAAAATATAAAACACAGTTATAAAAAAGGTTAACCCAGCTCATTTATTGCCAGGCCATAAAGAAAACGTTTGGGCTTATTTTTTATTTTTTTTTCTTTTCCATTTTACCCCTTTTTCACTACCTCCCATTTTTAACTATTTTCCACTTTAAATTCAAAAATGAACATATGTTCAAAAATAAAACTCATTTGAAATCATGTTCAAGAGTAGATTGATTTGTCGTTGTTAATTCTGATAGTCGTCTGTCACCAAAGTCACTAAACCTCTAGCAACTTTTTGTGTTTTTGGACGGATATACAAAATGAGGATACTTTTGTGTTTTATCATGTAAGGTTGATAAAATAAAACAGAAAATAAACAAACTAAAGCAAACTTAAACTTACTTATAAATTATAAAACAAGGTTACAAATCAAATCTATCATTAGAGAGGTAGTCGGTATGAAAGGGTATGAGTGAATATGAGAGTGGTGTGGAAGCGATCCTTCTTTTCGAAAATGAAAGCCTTGTTTATAAGCGAGTAATGTGCTATGTAAAGATGCTATTACTATTCAATGAATAGTCTTTTTCTACTACTTTATACTGTTTGGAATTGACTACTATGTTGTGAACAATAGTTTGTCGACCACTAAGTACTGTTGGAGATTCCTTACTGTGTTGAATAATAGTTGTTGCGACATTCTAGACAAGTTAATACTGTTTGGTGAATAGCGTTTTGTCGATACTATTTGGGTGAAATGAACAGTGCGATGTTGGCACCGTTTACTTTTTTGTTTTTTAGTGTGAAAACAATAGTGATTGTTTCTGAAGACTTTTGATGGGCTGTTGTATGAGCCACAATAGTAACAAATGAACTCTTAGGCCCAATACTTAAAGAAAATAGGCTCGTAGGCCCAAAATAATAGAAATGGACTCGTAGGCCCAAAATAATAAATGGACACGTAGGCCCAAGGTAATAAAAATGGACACGTAGACTCAAAGTAATAAAAACGAACACACGGGCCTAAAGTAATAAAAATGGACACATAGGCCCAATGGACACATAGACCCATTAAGATTTTTATGGATGGGCTTTGCCGGTTCAAAATAGGAAATCTTCACTAGTTGTTTCTAAATTTATTAGATCAGTTGAGGAAGCTTTTGATGAAGGTGAGACTGTTTTATTTGGTGATTTAGTCTTATCATAATCTTTTTCTTCTTTCTTTACTCCAAAAGTTTGGCGAGAAGATAATTGTGATAATTGCTTAATGATTTCCAAAACTTCCTCCTTGGTTTTTTCCTGAGACATTAAGGTATTTGTTTGTACTAATAGAAGTGAAGATACTTGGAGTTTCTTCACTTGGGGTTCCCTGTGACCCTTTTGGAGAAGCCATTTGTCAATGGCTGGTTGTAATAGAGTCTTACAGATTGTAAATGACGATCACCATTTGATTTGAAATGAACGGGTAATAGTAATTACTTCCGTTGTAACAGGTTTTAAAGCCCATTGACCTACCCAAAGGAGATAAAATTTTGAACAAAAAATACACAGAGGAAGGAATCTAGCTTCCTCTGATGATGATTTATAATGCTTCTGAAAGGATTCATAACTTTCCTTTACAGGAGAAATGAGGGTAGAATGAAGGTTTTCGAATAATTTTCACCATTCAAAAAACTAAGATGAAAATCAGGATAGATTAACCGATTTATTAACAAAGAAAAATAACCAAGAATGTTGGTTATCTTTGTTTTGGATAAGGAATGCATTAAACCATGCCTGGTAATAATCCTAATAATTGTATGTTGTACAATGTAGGAGGGAAGATGTTATACTGACTGGAAAAGTCAATGATTTAGAAAGATCATTTCCCTAGTCTATTAGAGATATGATTTTATGAAGTTTAGCAATTGAAAACTACACTTATGATGATTTTGGGAAATGGAAGTGTTTGAATTCAACATTGCCAATAATTTCTAGAATACTTTGATAGTATTGTAGTGTTTTTGAATGGGAAATGGGCCTATAAAAGAAACCTTTTCCAAAAAGTTTTTAAGTTACTAAATAAGGATTTTGATCAAAAATCCCTTTTCAACAATTGTAACTATCTGAGTTTGTTGTCTTTGAAAATACTTAGTAGTTAGTTTTGAAATAGATTTGGGAATAGCTTCCCTTGTTCCCTTTTGAGAAAATAAGTAGAGGTGGTTACCCATCTTTTTTAGAATAGAAATTATTCTAGTTGATTTTTTGGAAGGAGTTTCTTCCATTTCTTTACCCTTAGAGGTTGGGGCCTCTATTCTAAATGGTGTTCCTAGACCTGGAATACTGGCATAGGTTGCTTGTAATGCCTCTCAGTCTTACGATTCTTTGAGGTTTAATATCCACTCTTGGACTCTTTGAATAGAACTTCATCCAATGAAGATAGTTCTGGTGATGATTCTTCCAGTGATAGCTGGGATGAGGGTTTTGTTTTTGTAGTTTTGGTTTGGGCTGCTTGGAACCAGGTGATGATTGGTTTTGGTGATGAGAGGCTGGTGATAGAAATGTTTGTAGGAGGTTCCCTCTTCTCCTTTTCTTTTTTTTCTTTCTACTCATCTTTAAACCTATTTTGGAGAAACTCTATGGTTAGAAAGTTTGGTAATGAATTGTTTTCTTCTCTGATAAATTCTACATCAAAATCAAAAATCCTTAATAATGCTTGCCATCGGGAAAAAAATTGTTTTGATGCAATGTTTTATAGATTTATAATCAATTCTTAATAAGAAATTTTGATTTAAAAAATCTGATTGAAATTTAGAAATATAAAGTACTATTTATTGCTAATACTTCCTTTTTTACAGTGGAATAATTCTTTTGACAATCATTCCAATAGCCAGAGACAAACTGAACTATAAGTTCTTTATCTTCCTAGACTTGTTTTAATATCCTACCATAGCAAAGTTCATTGGCATCGGTTTCTAATATCTTGGGAAGTGTTGGATCCTCAAGATGTAAATAGGGAATGTTTTGAACTTGTGCTTTTAATTTTTTGCACAATTTTGGTGTGTTCGTATGTCCATGGCTCAGGGGTTTTCTTGAGCCTATTATGTAATGGCTTTGCCAATCTATTGATATTGGGATAGAAACTTAGAACATAATTTAAGCTACCAAAATATCTTTGTAGCTATGTTTTGTCGATGATCTTATTAGGAAACTTGGTAGTAAACTGAAGAGATCTTTCGATTGGAATAATAGTTCCATTAGACACATTATGTCCAAGAAACCTCATGTCAGTTTGGAAAAGAGTCATCTTCTTGGCTGATAATGATAGTCCACTCTTTTTGATAATATGGAAGAAGGTTTTGAGATGTCTGATATGTTTTCTGACATCTTTAGAAAATATAAGTATACCATCGATGTACACGATACAGAATTCTGAATAATAAGGATTAAATATATATATCAATCATAATCCTTTGAAATTTAGAAGGCGCGGTTTTGAGCCCAAAGGGCGTGACATTCCATTCATACTGTCTGAATGGAACAGTGAATGTCGTTTTATACCTATGTCTAGATTCAATTTGAATTTTCCAGAATCCTCACTTCATATCAAACTTAGAAAATATGGACGACGAATATAATTTTTTAAGCAAGTCTTTTTTATTTGGGATAGGGTACTGATGAGTGCTCAAAAAACACTAAAATTATCATGATTTTATGCACATTAATTGATTAAAAATATATATATATATTTATATGATTTTATCATATATTTATATAAATCTATCTTTTTGAAATCACGGATATTTTTATTATTTTTTAGGTATTTTTGCTTAAAAACGTAACTTAAAGACTCAAAGAGGAATACTAGAGGCAATACATCACAAATATATTCATAAAATAAATGAGGAAAAGTCAACAAATATGGAAAAATTGGACAAAATGGGTCAAAAATGTCAAAAAGGAGGAAATCATGCACGTAGGCACCCAGCAGCGCCGACCAACGCACGCATCGTCCATTCCGCGCGTGCTTGTGCCCATCAGCACCCGGTCTTGTGCACCTGCTCTCCATTCCACGCGTGCCCCTACTCCAGTCTGTGCGCGCCGCTGCCCATCTACGCCAAGTCTGCGCGCGCCATCGTGCCCCACGCCAACATGATGTCAGCAATGATGTCATCATTCACTACTCCGTGTTTCCACCATTTTTAATCATTTTTTCACCCAATTTTTCTTCTCCTCCTCACCTATAAATACCTCCATTCTCTTTACTTCAAAACACATCTTCTCTTCTCTTTCTTTCTCTCCATTTCTTAGTTTTTTAGTTTTATTTAGTTTTTAGTTTTTTCTTAATTAGTTTTTCTTAGTTTAATAGTTCTTCTCTTTTTGAGAAGAACTCATTATGTTTTTGTAATTTATTTGCTTTTTGATTCAATAAATGGAAGTACAAAATCCGTTTGGAGGTTTTCCACCAATAGGAATAACATCAAAGTATTGTAAGGATTTTATTTTCTTTGCAATTTTTTTTATGTTTTATTCTTATATGTTAGATTTAATTTGTCTGTGATTAAATTTAACTTTGTTGGTTGTTTATAAACATGATATAATAATAACGTTATGCTTGCGAAATATTAAATAGGTAAAAATCTCTAAAATAAATTGATTTTGTTTTTATTCAAGATTTTATATTAAGAATGTTAGGGAGAAATATATATTTTTTCATTACAAACTTAAATCTAAAAATTAGATTTTAAGGTTTAGTTATCCGATCTGATTTAGAGTAGTGCTCTTTTATTTGTTGGTACAATCGCCAGGTAGTTAGAGTGAAACACTATTTCAAAAGTTTTTATAAGAATTATTATCTGAAATTGTATTGACATGTTTTCAATAGTGGTTTTAAAACTTGAAAGTTAGTACCTTGAATAAAGTTTAAACTGTCTAACCCCAACAAAGGTGGCATTTAAATGGTTCATTTTCAATCTCTTAGAAAAAGAAATTAATTTACTAACCAAATTAGTTATCAACCCTACCCATAGGTGTTAATTGATTTGTTTATTTAACAAGGAATATCTAACCCCACCAAAGGTGGTATTCATATAAAAAAGAGAGAATCAATAAATATTAATTTATATCTTTAATAACCTAAATAATATGAGCAAGCATAATTAACTTAGTTATTATATCCATAAATACTCCATTATTATAAATAATAATATTTGCATAAATGTTTATTGAATCTGTATCTATGTTTATTTTTATGTTATTAGATTAAAAAAACACAAAACTCCAAAATATCGTGACAGGATGTTTAGGATTTAATTTCGTTTTTAAAAGTTTGAATAATAAATTAAAAACCACATACATTCCTTCCTTAGATCGACCTTTAGAGTATATTTATCATTTTCTACGAAATTATTCGTGCACTTGCGAGAATTTTATAAATATAAAATCAAATTATCGACAAGATCGGCGATCCCAGTTCTGCCCATCAAGTTTTTGGCGCCGTTGTCGGGAAAAGAATAATAAAAAATTTACTGCTCATGAATAGTTAAAAAAATTAATTTTTTTTTCATTTAAAAAAAACTTAACGTTCATGAATAGTAAAAAATAATAATAACAATAATATATAAATAAATAAATAAATAATTTCTATTCAGGAATAGTAAAAAAATAAATAAAAAATTTAAAAAAATTTTAAATTTTAAATTAAAAAAAAAATAAAAAAGTAAAAAAATATTTTTTTAATTATTATTTTGTTTTTAAAAATGAAAAAAATAAATAAAAAATTTAAAAAAACAAATAAATAAAATTTATGGTTTAACTTGTTTTTTTTAATGTTTTGTATTAAATACTATGTAAAAAATAAAATTTAAATAAAAAAATTTCTAAAAAAAATAAACTTACCACTCATGAATAGTAAAAATAAAAAAATAAAAAAATAAAAAACTTTAATAAAATTTAAAAAAAAATAATAATAAAACAATAAAAATTATGAAAAATAAAAAAATAAATGAAAATTCTATTTTATTTTATTTTTTATTTTATTTTAGGTTTAATTTTTAATTTAAATTTTTTCCTTTTTATTTTATTTTTTTCTTTTTATTTTATTTTTTCTATTACCTTTTCAATATATTTGTTTTTTCTTTTCTTTTATTTTTGGTTTAATTTTTTACTTTAACTTTTTTTCCTTTAACTATTTTTTTTGTCTTAATTTTTGTTTAACTTAATTAACTTACATTTTTATTAACTTAATTTACTAACTTATATTAATTTAATTTACTAACTTAATTAACTTATATTTTCATTAACTTAATTAACCTACATTTTTATTAACTTAATTAACTTAACTTAACTTAATTAACTTAATTTTAATAGCATGAAAAGTAAAGATCTAAGGAAGTTTTGTCTAGGAGACTAGTTCCTGGAAGCCTTTGTGCCACCAGTCTTTCCTATAAACGTTGCTCTGTCTAGGAGGATGGTTTTTATGGAACCTTTGCCCCACCATTCTTTCCTGGGAGCACTTCTGGTTAATACTGATTATGTTATTTTAACTTGGATATTATACTTAAAAAAACAAAAATAATTCTGAAACTATCTCCAAAATTTTAAAGTTTTAATTGCAATCTAAGAAGTTAGTTGTTTTGTTTGATCTAGGTACAATTGTGTTTTAATGCCTTTAATTATTTGATTTGTACCTAGACGTGAGTTATCTAAAACCCACAAGCATGTCCCTAGTTTTAAGTACATAAAAATTTGAAAATCCATAAGATATGACTGAAAAAGTATAGGTAGACAACCTTGTCTTACCTGTAGGTTTGATTGACTCAATGATGTGAGGACATTGAGTTTACTTAAAATGAAATCCCCAAGTTACATCTTGTTAAGACGTTAAACTTAGCGCTGGATGGGAGGCAACCCATCATTTTAGGTAATTTCCTGTTATTTGTTTTATTTACTTAATTTCTATGTTTATTTTAGTATAATTACATTTAAATAGTTTTAAAATTGTTAAAACTAAAAATATTTGTTGAGATGTTAAAAGTTCACAGCGATCTGTCTGTGTGCACTTTAATGAACATGATGAATGCACCTACATTTTTTCATTACTACTTACACATTCTTAGGAAATAGGTAATATTTCTTCTCTTTTCTCTTTATCTTTAATTTATAGTTGTTACATTGAGGACAATGTAAGTTCTAGGTTGGGGGTGGTGAAAAGTTATCATGCTTAAAAAAAATTTAACAATTTAAAAAAAATAAAAAATAATAATAATATGTTTTTTATGTTCACATTTTCATTTTTATTGTGTTTGGTTTTATTTTCTTTGTGTGATTTAGTAATTTTTGTAATTTTAGAATTAGTTTACAAAAAAATAATTCTCACAAAAATTTATCATTTCTTTAAATCAAATTTAAGTAAATAGTTAAGTCTTTTGTACTGTTAGATTAATTTTTGAAAATATATCATGAAATATTTTGTAATTGTTTTTGGTAATTAGTTAGTTTTTGTCATAACTAGTATTTCTTGATAAGATGTGAAAATTATATTAAACCCAAAATTGATGTTTATGAATTTTTTTTTAGTGGAGACTACCTTTGTGAGATATAATTTGAGCCTAATTTCCTTTATTCAGAATGAAATATATATTTTTTCTACTCCATACACATTTCTTATTTCTTCAAATTTTTAGATGATCTTTATAGGTATTACCATTGAATGTATGAATTTTTTTCTCTCTCATCTTAATAGAGTATCGTATATTTTTTTTTTATTTTTGCTTAGATTAAATGATTTGAGTAGAAATTAATAGTATATGTTTTTATCTCATTCATGCATGACTGCTATAAAAAAAGAGAGATATATCTGGAGTTGCCTAAACCAAATCAAACAAAAAAAGCCACAAAGTTAACCACTCACCAAAATCCTAAAAAAATGATATATATTGAAAAGGATTTTTAGAAAAATATAGAGAGATAAAGAATATATAGTATAATGTACATACTATGACCCGCATTACCCAAAATCCTAAAAAATGTACAATCTTAACATGGGTTGACTCTCTAAAAAAATGATATATATTGAAAAATATCTTCAGAAAAATATAGAGAGAGAAAAAATATATAGTATAATCTACATACTATGACCCACATTGCCTACAAAGTTGTGAGTAAACGCTAATTACAAAAGAAAGATATAGGAAGTAATTCCCTAAAAAGTCATTGCACTTTCTTCATTTGTAAAAGACATATATCTTGAAATTTTTTCTTAATGAGTTTGATTTATGCATGAAAATAATTTTTATATATGATATCTTTATAATTTATACATTTGATTCCTTCCATGAGATCAACGTCAAAATAATACTTTGAGCCTTTATTCTTTATACACATGCGAACATATTAGTTCATTTCTATACATAAACTTTTTCGCATATAAATTAGTATGAATGTTTGGACTCATAGGATTCAGTGTTTTGAGAGTATTGACTTGTGAGGAATAGAGTCGAAGCGAATTCGGATTCATGACACTGAAATTAGGTGAAATTAAATTGATACATTTTTTGATATGAAATATGAAAATGATTTTTGACTAATTATTATAATAAATCATGATTGTTTAAGAAGATTAATATAACTTATGCTTTAGATTTTAATTATGATCTTAAAGGAGATTAAAAAGTATGAGACATTTTTGTGTTATGTTTCATGTTGTTTTCTTTTGTTTTATTCTTAAAAGTTAATTTTTGATTTTGTTGTAATTTTAGTTTTTAAGTTGTTTTTTTATTATTTCTTTTAATTTTTACATTTAGTTCAATGTTTGTGGGTATCATTACTGAAAACCCTCACGAGACTCAAACTCGTCCACTAGGACAACCTAGGGGTTTAAAGGCTTGTTGCATAAGCTAAATGCAACTGTGTCAATCCACGGAAGTGATTTAGGATAGTTTAATTTTTAGTTTTTATCGCTTCTCTTGCTAAGGAACTAGCAAGAAGCTGGTTGGGGGTTGTGATAAGTGCTCAAAAAGTACTAAAATTACCATGATTTTATGCACATTAATTGATTAAAAAAATATATATTTATATGATTTTATCATATATTTATATAAATCTATCTTTTTGGAATCATGGGTATTTTATTGTTTTTCAAGTATTTTCGCTTAAAAATGTATCTTAAAGACTCAAAGAGGAATACTGGAGCCTATACATCACAAATATATTCATAAAATAAATGAGGAAAAGTCAACAAATATGGAAAAATTTGACAAAATGAGTCAAAAAGGTCAAAAATGTCAAAAAGGTCAAAAATGTCAAAAAGGAGGAAATCGCCCAACCGCACGTCGCATTTCCCTATATGCACGCACCTGCTCTCCATTCCGTGCACGCCTTTGTGCACCCCTGCTCTAGTCTATGCGCGTCGCTGCCCATCTGCACGCGTCGCTACCCATCTGCACGCGTCGCTGCCCATCTGCACGCGTCGCCGTGCCCCACGCCAGCATGACATCAGTAATGATGTCATCATTCACTACTCCGCGTTTCCACCATTTTTAATCATTTTTTCACCCACTTTTTCTTCCCCTCCTCACCTATAAATACCTCCCTTCTCTTCACTTCAAAACACATCTTCTCTTCTCTTTCTTTCTCTCCATTTCTTAGTTTTTTAGTTTTTAGTTTTTTCTTAGTTAGTTTTTCTAAATTTTAGAGTTCTTTTCTTTTTGAGAAGAACTCATTATGTTTTTGTAATTTATTTGCTTTTTGATTCAATAAATGGAAGTGCAAAATCCGTTTGGAGGTTTTTCAGCAACAAGAATAACATCAAAGTACTGTAAGGATTTTATTTTCTTTACAATTATTTTTTATGTTTTATTCTTATATGTTAGATTTAATTTGTCTGTGATTAAATTTAACTTTGCTGACTATTTATAAACATGATATAATAATAACGTTGTTATGCTTGCGAAATATTAAATAGGTAAAAATCTCTAAAATAAATTGATTTTATTTTTATTCAAGATTTTATATTAAGAATGTTAGAGAGAAATATATTTTTTTTCATTACAAACTTAAATCTGAAAATTACATTTTAAGGTTTTGTTATCCGATCTGATTTAGATGAGAAGGGGAAGAAAAAGTGGGTGAAAAATGATTAAAAATGGTGGAAACGCGGAGTAGTGAATAATGACATCATGCTGGCGTAGGGCACGGCGGTGCACGCAGACTGGAGCAGGGGCGCACAGATAGGGAAATGCGGCGCGTAGAACTGGGAGCTGATTGGCGCGTGCACGTGGAATGGGCGATGCGCGCTGCTACTCGGCGCGGCTGGGCGGCTGCATGCGCGATTTCCTCTTTTTTGAAATTTTTGACCTTTTTGACCCATTTTGTCTAATTTTTCCATATTTGTTGACTTTTCCTCATTTATTTTACGAATATATTTGTGATTTATTGCCTCCAGTATTCCTCTTTGAGTCTTTAAGTTACGTTTTTAAGAAAAAATACCTAAAAAACAATAAAAATACTCGTGATTCGAAAAAGATAGATTTATATAAATATATGATAAAATTATATAAATATATATATTTTTAATCAATTAATGTGCATAAAATGATGGTAATTTTAGTGCTTTTTGAGCACTTATCAAGTACCTAATCCATTTTAAGGCTTGGTTCAAGGGTTTGTAGTTGATTACCAATCGAGGTGTTCCTCTTTCGATCTCAACTTATTTGTTGACATAGAAGGCCGCACAACTCCATGGCGACTGGATGATGAAATCAATTTGCAAAATTGTTCAAGGTCACCATTAATCTTAATAGGCCTTGCTTTTGTAGGAATTTTGCTTTCATGAAATGTTGGTTCATATGGTAAATCTACCATATGTTCCTTCCTATCCCAAAAAGCACTGGATAATTCAGAACAAACCTCTCTTTGACCTCTGGAATTTGGAGCTCTTTCTCAACAGTATGAAATTGAACTCTGGATTTGAGATAGAGAATGCCCTTTTCTCTATGTTTGATAAGAACATAAATCTCTTTTTGGTGGATGGAATTAGTTTTAATGAGGTTGAGATTCCTAGTTTTTGGTTCTTTGATGAATTGAAAACTGAAGGTTTTCTCTTCAATTTTAAAAGAAATCTTATCATTTTTGACAAGATATGGGGCAATAATATTCATGAATGATGTTCCTAATATGACTGAGTAGCCTATATCGGATCTGATCATGAAAGGTGTTTTGATAAGAAATGATTCATTTAAGATTGCAACTTCTATTTTGCCTATTATATGCATTTTTGATTTGTTGGTTGAGGAAAGTTGTTCGTCCGTTTGTTGATAAAATCGTCTAGGGACGATTGATGGTTTAATACAATTGAGATTAGTGCCTATGTTAAACAAGGCTATGGTCTCAAGTTTTGATTGATCAAGGAATACAAGTGTAATAGAAATCTTGTATTTCCTAGTGGTAATTTCCCTAAGAGTTTGAAGAACATTTTCTGGAACTCTTTCCATGTTCTTAAGTTCTTGGGTGTTTGATTCAAGTTCATCATCTGACTCAATTCTTGGTTTTGACTCAAGTTTTGTCAAGTAATTTAAACTTAAGGTCATATTCTTTATGTTTTTCTTTAAGTTGGTGGAGTTCTAGCCTAATAGTTTTAATTTCAGTTTTTAAGTCTTGAATTTGACTTTCTGGTTTTATAATTTTGTTATTTTGTTCCAAAATAGCAGTGAGGTTATAATAACCTTTGCTAGTACTTGGAAGTTCATAATGTATTGGTAATGGTTGGGATTTGGCTAGGGAACTAGTCAAGTGGTCCACATATAATTTTGTAATACTGGGGTCCTTTAACTTAAGGGTTTTAATTTGAAGTTGTTCATCTTCTTTCGTAGTTAATACATTAATAATTTTGTTACCAATATCGGAGTGAGTTGATACTAGCTCACCTCAATTATCTCCTCCTTTATCACCAATGAATTAATTGTATTAATAGTAGTGCTAAAAAATTTAGACATAGAAATCCTATGCCTAGATATAGATTCTCCCTGTAATAAAAAGATTAAAAATTGGTTTTTTAAAACATACTCAGAGAATTCTAGAGCTAGTATCTTTATAAAACATGCTAGGTATGTTAAATAACACCAACAAAACATATTATTTCTTGAATGGTTTAAAATCTATTGGGAAACCAAAGGATGTCTTTTCTCATTCAAACTCAAATCACATATTACTTCATACTCATAGAAAAATCATTAGAAACTTTAGTTGACCTTGAACCAGTTAGCTTAGTTGAAATATTACCAATCACTATAGATAGCCCTAAACAGCTTACCTTAGTGGAAACATCACCAATAGTTGACCCTAAACCAGTTTACAATATCATAGAACGTATAACTATAGTACCTGAACCTATAGTTATAGTTCCAGAAAACATAACAATTCCTTTTTTGGAAATTAATACCCAAGAAATCACACTAGAAGATTTTGATAGGTTATTAGATGAAGAATATAGGGACATATCACCAGTTTAACCAATTAATTCAATTAACATGGTCAACATCAAAAAGAAAACATCTATTTGGGAAACCCCAGATGGGACAATCGAGGCTGAACATCCTCCGTTGAGACCTATTACTTTTCCCTATGTAGATAGTAAGGTAGAAGCCTACCCTCTTAAGAATCCTCAAGAGAACCAGACAACTAACCTCAAAAACATAGTTATCCAAAATAACTTTACCAATATCAACCTAAACACTTTAGGTAAACAGATTACTAGGATAGAGAAAAATCAAAAGACTGATCTTCCTTCTACCTCCTATTAAGCCATAGAAAGTAAGGTCCCAAACCCTATCTTCAAATCCTTCTAGGTATCCAAACCAACATAGGAAAAAATATCATCTAAGTTTGAAAAACTTCAAAAATGGAGCAATACCCTTAAGTTCCAATTAGAAGATCAAGCTTCAAACACAAAACTAGGTCTAGTTGTAACCGACTCTCCACAGACTTCAAATCCAA
Source organism: Hippophae gyantsensis (assembly GCA_030763125.1). Lineage (NCBI taxonomy): Eukaryota > Viridiplantae > Streptophyta > Magnoliopsida > Rosales > Elaeagnaceae > Hippophae > Hippophae gyantsensis. Next base: position 26,741,322 of record CM061029.1, on the reverse strand, counting down.
CCAAAAACCCAACGTAGGATCTTAGTGTTCTTAGTAAACTAGAACCTATTACTTTTGATGAGGATAGTACCTAGGAAACCCTTTCTGAACCAACTCCTCAAATTCAAAAATTAAAAACAGTTGTAGAATTATTAATAGTTGGCTTCTCAAGCCAACTAAAAGGATGGTGGGATCATCATCTTTTAAAACAATAATAGTCAGATATCTTTAATGAGATATTGACTGGTGAGTGTGGGGAATCCATACTCAATCAATATGGAGCTATAATCCAAAATACAGTCTCAACATTACTTTTTACAATATCACATCATTTTATAGGAGATTCATCCCATTTAAAAGATAAAAATGTTGATCTTCTTTCCAACATAAAATGTAGGAAGATGAGTGATTTTTGAAACTATAAAAATATATTTCTGAGCAAAGTTATGTTAAGAGATGACTCTACCCAGCCATTCTGGAAAGAGAAGTTCCTAGTAGGACTTCCTCCTCTCTTAAGTGAGAAGACCATAAACAAAATCTACTAGGTATATGGAACCATATTATTCCCTATAATCAATTAACTTATAGTGAATTGATTAGATTTGCTCAAAAATAGGGTCTTTAGATCTGTCAAGATTTGAAAATCCAAAAACAAATGAAATTGGAGCTTAAAATCTCCAAAAGAGAAATTGGATCATTCTACAAACAATTTGATAGCAGCTTCTCTATTGATCAACCTACGGTGGAAACTACAATAAAAATATTACCAAACCTTATAAGAAATCCCATAAAACTTATATGACATTTTCAAAACCTAGAAAACCATTCTTTGAAAGAATAATGAACTGTTATAAAAAACCTTATAAATGAAATTTTAATAAGGAATCAAAATCTCAAAATAAACCCTTTAAAAAAATTGAAGAGATTAAATGTTATAAATGCGGTTAGAAAGACGATACTACAAATTATTGCAAGTTGTCTAAAACAATTCATGAATTAAACCTTGAAGAAGACACCTTAAATAAAATATCTGCCTTAATGGTAGATGAATCATCATTATCATCTGAGTTTGAACCTTGGTCAGATGACTCAGAAGATTTAAATCCCCAAGAAGATGAGTTAGCATCTACCGACTTCGATACTGGTAACAAAATTATTAATGTATTAACTAAGGAAGAAGATGAACAACTTCAAATTAAAATCCTTAAGTTAAACGACCCCAATATTATAAAATTATATGTGGACCACTTCACTAGTTCCTTAGTCAAAGCCCAACCATTACCAAAACATTCTGAACTTCTAAGTACTAGCAAAGGCTATTATAACCTCACTGTTATTTTGGAATGAAAGAACAAAATTATAAAACTAGAAAGTCAAATTCAAAACTTAAAAACTGAAATTAAAACTATTAAGCTAGAACTCCACCAACATAAAGAAAACCATAAAGAATATGACCTTAAGTTTAAATTACTTGACAAAACTAGAGTCAAAACCCAGAATTAAGTGAGTTAGATGATGAACTTGAATCAAACACCCAAGAACTTAAGAACATAGAAAGATTTCTAGAAAATGTTCTTCAAACTCTTGGGGAAATTACCACTAGGAAATACAAGATTTCTATTACACTTGTATTCCCTAAATAATCAAAACTTGAGACCATAGCCTTGTTTGACATAGGCGATGATCACAATTGTATTAAACCATCAATTGTCCTTAGAAATTTTTATCAACAGATGGATGAACAACTTTCCTCAGCCAACAAATCAAAAATGCATATACTAGGCAAAATGGAAGTTGCAATCCTAAATGAATCATTTCTTATCAAAACACCTTTCATGATCATATTCGATATAGGCTACCCAGTCATATTTGGAGAATCATTCATGAATATTATTGCCCCATTTCTTGTCAAAAATGATAAGATTTCTTTCAAAATCGAAGAGAAAACCTTCAGTTTTCAATTCATCGAAGAATCAAAAACTAGGAATCTCAACCTCCTTAAAGCTAATTCCATCCATCAAAAGAGATTTATGTTCTTATCAAACATAGAGAAAAGGATCTTCTCTATCTCAAATCCAGAGTTCAATCTCATACTGTTGAGAAAAAGCTCCAAATTCCAGAGGTCAAAGACAATATCTCTAAATTACAAAACTCTTTCGAAAAAGAGGTTTGTTCTGAATTACCTAATGCTTTCTAGGATAGGAAGGAACATATGGTAGATTTACCATGTGAACCAACGTTTCATGAAAGAAACATTCCTACAAAACAAGGCCTATTCAGATGAATGGTGACCTCGAACAATTTTGTAGAAAAGAGATCAACAATCTCTTATCTAAGAAATTGATTTCATCATCCAAATCACCGTGGAGTTGTGCGGACTTTTATGTCAATAAATCAATTGAGATCGAAAGAGGAACACCTTGATTAGTCATCAACTACATACCCTTGAACCAAGACTTAAAATGGATTAGATACCCTATCCCAAATTAAATATACTTGCTTCAAAAACTATATTCATCATCCATATTTTCTAAGTTTGATATGAAGTCAAGATTTTGGAAAATTCAAATTGAACCTAGACATAGGTATAAAATGAAATTCATTGTTCCATTCAGACAGTATGAATGGAATGTCATGCCCTTTGGGCTCAAAACCGCGCCTTATGAATTTCAAAGGATTATGATTGATATACATTTAATCCTTATTATTAAGAATTTTGTATCGTGTACATCGATGATATACTTATATTTTCTAAAGATGTTAGAAAACATATCAGACATCTCAAAACCTTCTCCCATATTATCAAAAAGAGTGGACTATCATTATCAGCCAAGAAGATGACTCTTTTCCAAACTAACATGAGGTTTCTTGGACAAAATGTGTCTAATGGAACTATTATTCCAATCGAAAGATCTCTTCAGTTTACTACCAAGTTTCTTGATAAGATCATCGACAAAACACAGCTACAAAGATTTTTTGGTAGCTTAAATTATGTTCTAAGTTTCTATCCCAATATCAATAGATTGGCAAAGCCATTACATAATAGGATCAAGAAAACCCCTGAGTCATGGACATACGAACACACCAAAATTGTGAAAAAATTAAAGCACAAGTTCAAAACATTTCCTATTTACATCTTGAGGATCCAACACTTCCCAGGATACTAGAAACCGATTCCAATGAACTTTGCTATGGTAGGATATTAAAACAAGTTCAGGAAGATAAAGAACTTGTAGTTCAGTTTTTCTCTGGCCATTGGAATGATTGTCAAAAGAATTATTCCACTGTAAAAAAGGAAGTATTAGCAATAAATAGTACTTTATATTTCTAAATTTCAACCAGATTTTTTAAATCAAAATTTCTTATTAAGAACTGATTATAAATCTGTAAAACATTGCATCAAAACAAATTTTTTCCCAATGGCAAGCATTATTAAGTATTTTTGATTTTGATGTAGAATTTATTAGAGGAGAAAACAATTCATTACCAGACTTTCTAACCATAAAGTTTCTCCAAAACATGTTTAAAGATGAGTAGAAAGAAAAAAGAAAAGGAGAAGAGGGAACCTCCTACAAACCTTTCTATCACCAGCCTCTCATTATCAAAACCAATCATCACCTGGTTCCAAGTAGTCCAAACCAAAACTACAGAAACAAAACCCTTCTCCCAGCTATCACTGGAAGAATCATCACCAGAACTATCTTCATTGGATGAAGTTCTGTATCAAAGAGTCCAAGAGTGGATATTAAACCTCAAAGAATTATAAGACTCAGAGGCATTACAAGCAACCTATGCTAGTATTCCAGGTCTAGGTGCACCATTTAGAATAGAGGCCCTAGCCTCTAAGGGTAAAGAAATGGAAGAAAATCCTTCCAAAATGATTTCAAAAAATCAAGGAGAATAATTTATATTCCAAAAATGAGGGTAACCACCTCCAATTGAATCACAAGACGTAAAGGCATTACAAGAAACCTATGCCAACATTCTAGGTCTTGGTGCACCATTTTGAATAGAGGCCCCAACCTCTATGGGTAAAGAGAAGGAAGAAACACCTTCCAAAATGATTTCAAAACCATCAACTGGAACAATTTCTATTCCAGAAAGAAAGGTAACCACCTCCACTTATTTTCCTCAAAATGGAATAAGGGAAGCTATTACCTATTATATTTCAAAACCAGCTACTGAGTATTTTCAAAAACAATAAACTCAGCTAATAACAATTGTTGAAAAGGTATTTTTTTTTATCAAAATCCCTATTTAGAAACTCAAAAACATTTTGGAAAAGGTTTCTTTTACAAGCCTATTTCCCATTCAAAAACACCATAATACTATCAAAGTATTCTGGAAATTACTGGCACTGTTGAATTCAAACACTTCCATTACCCAAAATCATGAGAAGTGCAGTTTTCAACTGCCAAACTTCATAAAATCATATCTCTAACAAACTGGGGAAATGATCTTTCCAAATCATTGACTTTTCTAGTCAGTATAATATCTTCCCTCCCACATTGTACAACATACAATTATTGGGATTATTACCAAGCACGGTTTAATTCATTCCTTATCCAAAACAAAGATAACCAACATTATTGGTTATTTTTTTTGTTAATAAATCGGTTAATCCATCCCGATTTCCATCTTGATTTTCTGAATGGTGGAAACTATTCTGAAACCTTCATTCTATCCTCATTTCTCCTACAAAGGAAAGTTATGAATCCTTTTAAAAGCATTATAAACCATAATCAAAGGAAGCTAGATTCCCTTCTCTGTGTATTTTTTGTTCAAAATTTTATCTCCTTTAGGTATGTCAATGGGCTTTAAAACCTGTTCCATTAGAGGTAATTACTGTTACCCATTCATTTCAAATCAAATTGTGGTCATCATTTACTATTACTAAGACTCTATTACAACCAGTCATTGACAAATGGCTTCTCCAAAAGGGTCACAAAAAAACCCCAAGTGAAGGAACTCCAAGAATCTTCACTTCTATTAGCACAAAAGGCACATACAAATGCCTTAATATCTCATGAAAAACCTAGGAGGAACTTCTGGAAATCATTTAGCAATTATCACAATCGTCTTCTAGCCAAACTTCTGTAGTAAAGAAAGAAGAAGAAGAAGATTCTGATGAGACTTAATCACCAAATAAAATAGTCTCACCTTCATCAAAAGCTTCCTTAACTAATCTAATAAATTTAGAAATAGTTAGTGAAGATTTCCTATTTTGGACCGGCAAAGCTCATCCATAAAAACCTTAATGGGTTCGTGTGTCCATTTTTATTACTTTGGGCCTACATGTCCATTTATCATTTTGGGCCTACGAGTCCATTTCTATTATTTTGGGCCTATGAGCCTATTTTCTTTAAGTATTGGGCCTAAGAGTCCATTTGTTACTATTTTCGCCCATAAAATGGCCCATCAAAAGTCTTCTAAAATAATCACTATTGTTTTCACACTAGAAGACAAAAAAGTAAACGATGCCGAGAATGCACTATTCATTTCACCCAAATAGTGCCGATATAGAACTATTCATCAAACAGTATTAACCTGTCAGAAATAGGTAGAGCTGTCCTCCGTGGATCTACAAGATAAATAAACTGTTAGGATGTAGGTTTAACATATGGGGGTGGTGTTGGGACGTAGGACCAACAAAACTTTAAAGTCGGTTCACGGGTTGAATTGACTTTACGTGTAAAGTCAGTTCAACGCGTGAGTCGACTTTAAAAGTAAAGTTGGTTCAACTCGTGAACTGACTTTAAATTTTAAGTCTTTACATTTAAAGTCGGTTAATTTTAACTTACTTTAATGCCCATTTTTGTAGTAGTGAGATTAACCAAAGATGAAACTTCAGCGGTATGTGCTGTGATATCATTTACCTCATACATTCCAACTACTCTTCTTGTGGCTATCTTTCTGTTCATTGGTTATTGATAATTATTGCTAGCCATTTTCTCAAGTAAATCATAAGCTTGATTGTAAGATTTGGCTAGCAAAGCTCCATTAGTAGATGCATCAACAATAGTTCTTGTTGGTAGGATGTAATGTCATTCCTAAGCTTGGCATTATTTCTTGGTGGGAAGTATTTCATCAAGAATTTCTCTACCAAACCATTCCAAGTTGTAATGGAATCAGGTGGTAAAGGTTTAGCCAAGCTCGAGCACGATCTAGTAAAGAGTAAGGGAAAAATCTAAGCCTAAATGCCTCAACGGTCACACCACTAAACTTATATGAATCTACAACTTCAATAAACAATTTGAGATGAAGATGAGGATCCTTTGTTGGTAATCCGCTGAATTGTCAAACCGTTTGTAGCATTTGAAACATCATTGGCATTAACTCAAACTGATTAATTTGAATGCTTGGCCTTCTAATACTTGGATTCATCCATTCCAACGTAGGTATTGCATGTTCATTCAAAGCTCTATCTCTATCATCCATCAAAAGCATTTGATTGTTCAAGTTTAGCTCTTTATTGTTTATTTCTAATAAATTTGCTATTTTTTTCCTCTTGGTTGACAACTTGTTTTCTAATTGATCTCAAAGTACGCTCAATTTTAAGATCTAAAGGTAAGATTTGTCCTTTACTAACTCTGCTCATGCAATAGACTCAACTATGTTTCTATAATACTAAAGGAGATGTCTAAATAAAAAATAAACAACTAAATAAATAAATTATTGTTAAAGAATAAATAAATTAAATAATTAATTAAATAAAAGAAATTAAATTAAATAAATAAATAAATTAAAATTAAAGTAGAGAAAAATAACTAAAATAAAAAAATTATTAATTTCTAATATTTATAATCCCTAGCAACGACGCCAAAAACTTGATCACTACACAAATAGTGTGTGCAATGAATACACAAGTATACATATCACAACAAGTAATATAATGATAAAAAAAGATCGTTTCCACGAAGATTATTTTATTATAAACTAATTTTTAAAAATAAAAAAATAAAAATCAATTTTTTTTGTGTTTTTATATTTTAAGGATACAAAATTAAAATAACTAAATGAAAATAACAATAATTAATTAAATCAGATTTGGTAACTAAAAAGATATATGAGAAAATATCTAGGAATACTTAATACCCTAATTTTCTAAACATGCGAATCGTTAAGATCTCCTCAAAATAATTATCAATTAATTACATGATCAATTGAATCTAACCTAACATGTATTCCTTTCTCAAGTAAACTACACATCATATAGTAATTAATTTAATCGAACTCTCATGCCAATTAAATTGCATACTACTCATTAAGTTCATGAATTATGGATCACACACATAAGAATCATACATCTCTGTCTAGAAACTATGCATGTTATTTAATAAAGACAAACAATTAAATAATTCTATCAAATCTATTTAATTGCCTCTATAGATAAATTGTTGACCAAACAATTAATAGCATCAAAATTAGATTAAATAATATAATTAAATTATAATTATAATTGGCATAAATTATTAAATCCTCATATGGTGAAAATTGGGTTCGTAAGATCCCTAGATTAATAAATTAAATATACATAATTGGGTTCATAAAGCTTATATTTTTCATAAAAAAAGACATAAAAATTAATAAAGAAAAGAGTAGAAGAAGAAATACAATCAATCTCTTGAATTGTAGAATTAATTTCCTCTTGAATCTCCACCAAAATTGTGTCTCCTCGTGAATTCTTCTGTATTTTTCTCTCTTTTTAGCTCCTAAAATTGACCAAAATTATGCTGATGGAGGTAACTTAGGGATTATGGAGTGATTAGGGGCTTAAATAATACTCAACTACAATCTGGACAATCAGATCAACTTCAGATCAAGGGCTACGATCAAAACAAGCAAAACTGACAGTGCCATCCAATCACAAGGCAACACGTGGCACAAGGAATACACTAGATGAATCATGGAGCGACGTGTGGTAGGGGAGACTGGTCAGAGTCAATGCTCATTGAGTTAATGCCACGCAGCACAATGTGATTCATGGAAATGGATGGCGTGGCACATGGGTGGAATGTGTGGAGCAATGGTATAGCAACACGTGGCATCGCGGGTTGATCGAGCTCCAAACTTGGATTGAATGCTATGCTGACATGTGGTGCATGGTTTGTCCTCCTCACACACCGCATAACGTGGATTGTTGAGTCAGCTCCACTACCTACGCGGTAGCTCCTGATTGGTATTGCGTTAAAAATTCATAAAAAGTCCATAAAACTCCAAAAAAATTCCAAAAATTATATTTTCACCCCTTTTCACTAAATATTTTATATTTTAATATTTTTGGCCATGAAAATTGTATTTATTAAATAAAACAAGTAAATATTTAGTAAAAAAGTGCACTAGTGACTCTACTTTCATCGAGTCATCATGAATATTGTGGTTTGTATAGCAACATAGGACATGGTACTAAAGCCTGTCTATATCAAGGAGAAATACCAGGTCAAGCTGAACAGGTTAATGTTTTGGGAGCATATCAACAAAGACCAAGATTTGACCCCAATTCAAAGACCTACAATCCTAGGTAAAGAAATCATCTCAACTTCTCTTGGAGGTAAAACAACCCTCCTTTCTCCCAAAGCTCAAATAAACTAGGCTAATAATTCCACCAGCCCATTCTAAGAAGCCTTTCTAGTAAACCAACCTTGGAGGAAAACTTGAATTCTTTTATTCAATTCTGTAGAGATAACCAATCTAAAACCAATCAATGGTTGGACTCTATGGAAGCTTCTATCAAAAAGGTTGAAGTCCAAGTGGAACAGTTAGCTAAGCATTTTCCAAAACATAGAAAAGACTAACTTAATGGTCAAATTAGATCAAATAAATTCAATGAAGAGGAGACATTGATTTTCTCATTCTGAAATCTTCAAGCAATGTCTTACTAGAAGATGATAAATTTTAGTCCTAAGTGGGAGGCCACCCATTATTGTATTTTCCTTTCTTTTAGTTTGTTTTTTTTATTTTAAGAATGTGTGTAATAAAATTCAAATAAAATAATATAAATTCATTTTTTTCAAAAATTGTGTCCTTCTTTAGATCTTGCATTAAATAAGTTATTAACTTAATTAACTTAGATTTTTACTAAAAAAATAATAATAGAAAAAAATTAAAATTTAGGTTCCCTGTATCTTTTGTTTTCTTTAAGCCTATAAATTTTGTCAAGTGAGAAATATTTCTTAGAGAACTCTATTATTTTTCAATTGAGGAGCTAGATATGCAAAAGGAAGAGGATCAATTTCAACTAAAAGTAGTCATGGGAGATGTTGGAGATAGGTAGAAAATGATGAAGGACTATGCAATTCCAATAATTGGCAATGCAACTTCTATGCTATTGTCCAAGCCTTTCCACTCTAGAGAATTGATGAAGACCAGCTTAGGATGAGGTGTTTTCCTTACACCCTTAAGGATAAAGCTTGGTTATGGTTCATTACTCTACAACCAGGTTCTCTAAAAACTTGGGAGGCTGTTTATGAAAAGTTTATGGATAGGTTCTATTCCCATCTAAAGACTAATGATCTAAGGATGAAGATAACAAAGTTTTCTCAAATGAAGGAATAGCCTTTTCATGAAGCTTGGGAAGGATTCAAACTCCTTTTCATTCAATGTCCTTATCATAACTTTCCATTACAGCTATAGAACCAATTCTTTTATGATGGATTGACACTATAGAGTCAATACATGGTTGATAATGTTATTGGAGAAGCTGTGGGAGAAAAGACCATAAAGGAAACCTATAGTCTCTATGAGTTATTGGGTTATAATTCCCAATAAAAAAGTACTATAATAAGGAGATCATGAGTCAATGAAGTTGGCTCTGGTAATGAAATGATCTTGCAACTTTCTGAATTGACTAAGCAAGTGCAACTTCTCACTACCCACCAAATGCCAAATCTAGATGTGTGTGAAGTGTGTTTTTCAATTGGGCATGAAGCCCATAATTATTTATATACTTGTGATTCTAGTGTGGATGCTATAGAGGAATTCAATTCCTTTTAAAGGTATCATCCAAACAACAGTAATCACCTTAACCATCATTGGACACGAAACAACTACCAATCCTACACCTAATGTTAAACACTAAGGCCAAATAAAAACCACCCTTAGCCATCAAATAAATATTTTAAGCCAACCTTAGAGGATAACTTGAATGCTTTTATTCAAGTTAGTCACGACAACCAATTGATGAATAATAAAAGGTTGAGCACCATGGAGGCTTCAGTTAAAAGGATTGAAACTAAAATTGGGCAACTAGTGGAACAAATGCAAAGGTAAGAACCAGGAAAGTTTCCCAATCAACCCGAACAAGCGAAGGATGTAAGAACCCTTCGAAGTGGTAAGGTAGTCAATACCAGTTTACCTGAAATCTTTAAAGATATACCTTATAGTTCAGGTAACAAAAAAAGTGAAATTCTAGTCTCCTACAAAGGAGAGACAAGTGCTAAACTTGACAAACGTTTGGAAAAACTCATTGGGGAGTCATTTGACATCCTTAAAATTCAAAAGAAAATAGAACCACACTAGCTGCAAGTACCTTTTCCATGTCGGTTGAAAGAAGCCAAACAAGATAAGCAATTCTATGATCTTTTTAATATGCTTTCTAAAGTAAATATCAATTTACCATTATTAGAAGTGATCATGAATGTGCCCTCCTATGATAATTTTTTCATAGAGTTGAACCCTAATAAAATGAGGTATGAACTTAATGAGCAAGTAGTAGTATTAGAAATTTCTAGTGCTGTACTTCAGACTGACTTCCTCCTAAGTTGAAAGACCGTGGAAGTTTTATCATAAACATAATTATGGGGGATATGAGGGTTGCTAAAGCAATGCTTGATTTTGGTGCTAGTATAAACTTGATGCCATACTCTATATTCTTATAGTTCAATTTAGGAGATTTAAAACCCACAACTATGTCTCTTCAATTTGCAGATAGTTCTCTTAAGTATCCAAAGGGAATAGTTGAGGATATGTTGGTACAAGTAGACAAAATGATTATACCTATTGAGTTTGTGGTTTTGGATATGCAAGAAAATCTAGCCTTGGATAGAAAGCACACAATATTGCTTGGTAGACCATTTATGGAAACTACCAACACTATTATTGATGTCCAAGATGGAAATTTGACAATGAAAGTCTTAGAAAGACTACTCATTTTAAAGTCCTAGTGGTTATTTCCCTAAGAGTTTGAAGAACATTTGCTAGAATTCTTTCGATGCTCTTAAGTTCTTGGGTGTCTAATTCAAGTTCGTCATCTAACTCACTCATTTGGGGTTCTGACTCCAGTTTTATTAAGAAGTTTAAACTTCAGGTCATATTCTTTATGTTTTTCCTTAAGCTGGTGGAGTTCTAGCTTAATTGTTTTAATTTCAATTTTTAAGTCTTGAATTTTACTTTTTGGTTTTATAATTTTGTTCTTTCATTCCAAAATAGCAGTGAGGTCGTAATAGCTTTTGCTAGTACTTGAATTTCAGAATGTTTTGGTAATGGTTGGGCTTTGGCTAGGGAACTAGTCAAGTAGTCCACGTATAATTTTGTAATACTGGGGTCATTTAACTTAAAGATTTTAATTTGAAGTTGTTCATCTTCTTCCTTAGTTAATACATTAATAATTTTGTTACCAATATCGCAGTTAGTAGAACCTAACTCGTCTTCCTGGGAATTTGAATCTTCTGTGTCATCTGACCATGGTTCAAACTTAGACGATGATGATGTTTCATCTACCATTAAGGCAGAGAATTTATTTAAGGTTTCTTTTTCAAGATTTAATTCATGAAGTTTTTTAGAAAACTTGCAATAATTTGAAGTATGGCCTTTCTTACCACATTTATAACATTTAAACTCTTTAAATTTTTTAAAGGGTTTATTATGAGATTTTGTTTCCTTATTAAAATTTATTTTATAAGGTTTTTTATAAAAAAAATCATTCTTCTTTCAAAAAATGGTTTTTTGGAGTTTGGAAATATCTTATAAGTTTTATGGGATTTCTTATAAGGTTTTGTAATAGTTTTATTGCAATTTCCACCATAAGTTTGGTCAATAGAGAAGTTGCTATCAAACTGTTTGTAGAATGATCCAATTTCTCTTTTGGAGATTTTAAGCTCTAATTTCATTGGTTTTTGGATTTTAAAACTTGACAAATTTGAAGACCCTATTTTTGAGCGAAGTTGATCAATTCACCATAGGTTAATTGATCATAAGGAATGATATGATTCCTATATACCTCATGGATTTCGTTTTTGGTCTTCTCACCTAAGAGAGGAGGAAGTCCTTCTAGGAACTTCTCTTTCTAGAATGGCTGTGTAGAGTCATCTCTTAACATAACTTTGCTCAAAAATATATTTTGTAAATTTTAAAATCACTCATCTTCCCATATTTTATGTTAGAAAGAAGATTAGTGTTTTTATCTTTTAAATGGGATGAATCTCCCATGAAATGATGTGATATTATGAAGAGCAATGTGGATACTTTTTTTGAATTGTAGCTCTATACTGATAAAGTATGGGTTCCCCACACTCGCAAGTCAATATCACATTAAAGATATCTGACTGTTGTTGTTTTGAAAGATGATGATCCTACCATGCTTTCAATTGGCCTGAGAAGCCAACTATTTATAATTTGACAACTATTTTATCATTTGTACCAATTTGTGTTTTATAAGCATTTGAAGCCATTGTCATCTACTACAAGACATGTAATATCTCTTACTCGGTCATTCCATCTATGTTCCAAACATAGATAGATGATGTGTTATATTTTGGTTGGGTAACTTGGCTAGGTTGGGTACCTATGGTGTATAGGTACCTATCTAGACTAGGTTCTTACCATTTTAATTTTTGAATTTGAGGAGTTAGTTCAGAAAGAGTTTCCTAGGAATATCCTCATCAGAAGTAATTGGTTGGATTTAAAGTTAGTGGAGATTCGGTTACAACTAGACCTAGTTTTGTGTTTGAAGCTTGGTCTTCTAATTGGAACTTAAGGGTATTTTTCCATTTTTGAATTTTTTCAAACTTAGATGATATTTCTTCCTAGGATGGTTTGGAAACCTGGAAGGGTTTGAAGATAGGGTTTTGAACTTTACTTTCTATGGCTTGGTAAGAGGTAGAGGGAAGATCAATCTTTTGATTCTTCTCTATTCTAGTAAGTTGTTTACCTAAAGTGCTTGGGTTGATATTGGTAAAGTTATTTTGTGTAACTATGGTTTTGAGGTTAGCTGCATGGTTCTCTTGAGGGCTCTTAAGAGGGTAGGCTTCTACATTACTATCCGCATAGGGAAAGGTAATAAGTCTCAAAGGAGGATGTTCGGCCTTAATTGACCCATCTGAGGTTTCCCAAATAGGTGTTTTCTTTTTGGTGTTGACCATGTTAATCGAGTTAACTGGTTCAACTGATGATATGTCCCTATATTCATCATCTAATAATCTATCGAAATCCTCTAGTTTGATCTCTTGGCTAATAATTTCTGAAAAGGAATTGTTTTGGTTTTGGGAACTATAACTATAGATTAGGGTACTATGGCTATAGGTTCTTTGATAATGTCGATTGGTTTAGGGTCAACTATGGTTGTTGCTATAGGTGTAACTATAGGTTCAACTTTTATCCTATCTTCTATGTTAATTGGTTTAGGATTATCTATAGAGACTGGTAGTGATTCAACCAAGGAAACTTGGTTTGGGCTATCTGTAGTAAATGGTGATAGTTTTTCTATAAGTATTGAAGTAATATCTGATTTAATTTTGAATGGGAAAATTTTTCCTTTGTTTTCCAAATAGATTTTTAACCATTCAAAAAATAATATGTTTTGTTGGAGTTCTTTAACATACCTAGTGTGTTTTCTTAAACCACTGGCTCTTGCACTCTCTGAGTATGTTTTGAAAAACTATTTTTTAATCTTTTTGTTATAGGGAGCATCTATATCTAGACGCAAGATTTCTATGTCCAAAATGTTTGGTTCTACTATTAATACATTTAACTCATTGGTCCTAGCTAGTATAGTTGGAGCTTGGCAATGAATTAGTGATAAAGGAGGAGATAACTAAGGTGAATCTCTCAACTCAGAAGTTTTGTCAATAGTGTAGACTGGTCTTGGCATTAGTGTACTAAAGTCTACTGCTTTGAGTTTTGCCCTAGGGATATCTAAGGTAGATGAGCTTGGTTTGGGTTTGAGTGTAAATCCATAAATGAAAAGTCAGAAATACTTGTTATAGAGATAGAGTAGTACCTTAAACTGGTATACCTATGAAAACTAAGTTCGATGCTACCATCTTTATATGATATAATTTCCCTAAGTTCTATATTTTGTATAGGTTCTTTAGGTTGATGGGTTTTAGATTCTGGTTGGGTTACTACTTCTAGTAGCCACCTATCTGGAAATACTTCTTGATTCCAATTAGTTGTTTTAGGAATTGTAATATTAGACCTCAAAAGATCTATTTGAAGGAGAATGGTTTCTCCCCTTTTGGATTGTTGAATGTGTCTGGTATCCCAAGTAGACATCGTAGCTTTATAATGATCCCTATAAATTAAGGCTATTGGAATTGCTCCTGGTAGTATCCTAGAGTTATGGGTTTGAATTTGTAATGTAAGTGACTTTAATATGTGAGGGTCACTTTAGAAAACTAAGAAATCAGGAAAACAATCGAATAATATAGGTCCTAATCTTAGGCTCGTTTCAACTGTTACTAACAAAGAATCCTTGAAATCTATAAGTCTAGCATCCCTAAGAACAACTAGAATTGTTGATGATAAACCATCTCTGGTTAGAGGTCTTAGTCCAACTTGAACTAATCCGATATGAACATATTTGAAACCTTTTTCAAAATGTTTTTGTAATGATGCCTTTGAAAATAATTGAATAGTTTCAAAAGATTAAGAAAGTTGGATGTTTCTTTCCTCAGTTTTAATGATGTAATCATTTTTGAAAAGATTCATCATCTTTGTTTTTTAAATTTGATCTCTCTTGACCTTTGGGATCTTCCATTGTATTAGAGACCCAATGTTAAACCATGTATGCGCATAGATTATTATTTGATAACTAAACTCACTGAATGATCTACACTTAAAAGTAAGCTCTCTAAAATGATTTCAAAAATAGATATAAATCTTTGTATGAATTTTAATAGAGTTTTGACACTAAAAACATGGGTAAAGAATTGAGAAGTTGGAGGTATTTATAGAGTCTTGGCCGATCACCTCGCCAACCACATTGATCAAAGAAATTAAATTAAACTCTTATTCATTATTGCACAACTAAGCATATATGATGTGTCTAATGCTTAATTCTAAATTTTTTTATTTAATTATAAATAAAGACTTGGTTTGTCATTAATTTATAATTAAATATTTTACGAATATGAATAATAAATAAATAAAAATTTTATTACTCAAAATATAAAATTATTTTTTTAATCATTGGAAGCAAAAACTAAATTCCATATTACATAAAATAGCCAATCATAGTTAAATTAATAAAAGTTAATTCAAATACATAAAATATGACAATAAAGACACCCTTCTTGGTAAAGATGGTTCCAAATCTTTGAATGAGTTGTCACTACCTTCTTCAAATCCTTGTATCTTCTTAACAATTATGAGATTTTCTCTCTATATTTGTATATGGATGGTGTGTGGATCAGTTATGGGTGCTGGTAACTTTTATGTGGCATGATTGATATCTATTTAAAAGGGTTTAGGGTTATATAGGCTAAAACTATGGTTGAACACTTTTGGAATGCATATTAAGATCTATGGAAAAAATTTACACTTTGGCCACAATAATATTTATTGTGTGCTATGCCACTACATGAGATAAGTTGGTCCACGACACATATTAATCTTTAGAAAAAAAAATGGATCCGAGAGAATCATGTTAAAGCATGAATAATGTATCGCATGGTGTGCTTAAAATTTATGAAATTTGACATTCTTGGTCATTTTGACTTTGTGAATTGCCATTAATTATCCGGTTTTCATTGTTTTTACTTGTGTTTGACCAAAATTATTCTAAAAGTACTTTAACCTACAAAATACAAATATACCCCTTTAATCCAAGACAAAAGCAAAGTAAAACATAAAACTTAGTCTTAAAAACATAACAAAAAATAGGTCAAAATAGTGTTCATCAGTCCTTCCAATCATGCAATCCTTTTGATTATGTCTACGAAAATAGTTCTAGGATCCTATTAAGATTTATTGATGATATGGCTTTCTTCTTTCAAGAAGAATTTATGTAAGAGTAGTATAGGGAGCTCTGATATTGGTCTTATGGGTACCCTAATTCTATTACACTTAGAGTTTTCTTTATAACCTTTTTCTACCTTGTTCACTCCTATTTCTCATTGGAATCAGATGATATGGATGTATAGAAGGTTGGAGACTTTTAAGAAGTCTAGAAATATGGGGGATCATATCTTTACCACATCAAGTTCTAGTAAGACCAATATCTTGATATACTTTATAAATTATATGCTTAACTTGTGTCTAAACTTTGTCCATAATGTAGACATATGGTTAAACCTTTAGGAAGGTACTTGATAAAGAAGTATGCACTGAGATGCATCCCAACAAGTTTCCATTCTTTATAAGGACATATTTTGTGGTACAACCTAGAAAGGTGATGGATAACACTCTATGGACTATTCGATGGTCTAGGCCTTGAAAGAAAATGTCTCACCAATTGTGATGCTTCTTATGCACTGCCTTAGTAAGGGTGAATGTCCTATTGAAAACATATACACCTAAGTTTACATTTTGAACATGGTGCAGGAACCTAAAATGATTCCTACACCTAGGATGGAATGTCTTTCATGCCATAGCCCTCTTTCTATATCTATGGCCAATTAAAATGTAATATGAATCCAATTAAACTTTTCTCCATATTAGTTGTAGTCTGTGTTAAAAAGTATGAATGAATTGTTGGGCCCACCTATAACAAGCAGAAGCTTTTGGGAGAATTTGTGTCTAACACTTCTTCACGGTATCAAAGTAGTGAGGTCCTGGGATTAAATCCCTATGGAAACCCCCAATGTTAATTAAAACTCTCAAATTTGATGTATCTTACAAAATTACAAAGAAACCCACTCTTGAAGAAAGTTCAAGTAATGGGCCTTTATAGAGATAAAGTATCCCACAGTTGGGGGGAAATTTTAAAGAGCATAAATGTATTATCAGGTCTACCTACCATAAGCTTCAAATTTTGAAAAAATTAGTGTCTGACACTTCTTTAGTCTAGACCATAGAGCCTATGGTTAGAATGCATCTTATATGGAACTTAATGTGCCTAACTTTAGTGAACTATTTAGTAGCCTAGCTCTGTATACATAGAGCTAACCTATTGGGGTGCTTCTTATTCACTACTTTAGTGAGGGAGCATGCCCTAGTGAGGCATTGAGGATTTTGTTATGCTCAATCCCAATGTGAAATGGCTCTTAAGCCATAGCCCCTTTCAAGATCTATGTCCAATTTAGTGGTGATAGATTCAGTTAAGTTATTCTTTATGTTAGTTCTAGTCTAAAGCATGGAGCCTATACATTTGATTTGTAATTTAACTTGTCTAACTTTTGTGTACTGTCTAGTGGTTTGGGGTTAAAGATGTAGAGCTCACATATTAGGATGCTTCTTATTTAGTACTTTAGTTGGGGTGCATACCCTAGTTGGGCAAAAATAATTTTATTGCACTCTGTCCTAGGGCAGCATAACTCTTAAGCTATGGCTCATTTTAAGATCTATAGCCAATTAAGGGGTGATAGATCCATTTAAGTTGTTCTCTATATTAGTTGTAGTCTAGTGCACATAGCCTTTGATTAGGGTGCATCCTCTTCATAATAAAATACACCTTAAATTCTCTAGATTATTCAGTATTCATGGCTCTGAGGGGTAAAGGTTACCTATCAAGATGCTTCTTATTCACTACTTAAGCATACTTTAGTAGGAATGCATACTCTATTGGGGTACTAAGGGCCTACTGGTGCTTAGTCCTTAACAATGTCATACTGAGGTCCCTAGACTTGCTAGAGTTAAGGTAGCTCAAACCAACTTATTGATTTACTATTTTTCTTTATGTCCAATCAAATATTTGTGGCCATACGTGGCTTAAGTACCTACTAATGAACAAAATTGGCATCGCCGATCTTGCCATCGCTTTGATTTTATATTTATAAAACTCTCGCAAGTGCACAAATCATTTCATAGAAAATGATAAGTGATGAGTGCTCAAAAAGCATTAAAATTATCATGATTTTATGCACATTAATTGATTAAAAATATATATATTTATATGATTTTATCATATATTTATATAAATTTGATTTTTCGGAATCCCGGTTATTTTTATTATTTTTCAGGTATTTTTGCTTAAAAACATCACTTAAAGACTCAAAAAGGAATACTGGAGGCAATACATCACAAATACATTCAAAAATAAATGAAGAAAAGTCAACAAATATGGAAATATTGGACAAAATGGGTCAAAAAGGTCAAAAATGTCAAAAAAGAGGAAATTGCTGCTTGACCACCGGGCAGCCACCATACGGCATTGCCAGTGCGCCCCATCTACGCACGCCTACAACCAGTTGCTACCCATTTGCGCACAGCCACCCCACGTCATGCTGACGTCAACAATCACCACTCCGCGTTTTCATCATTTTTTCACCTACTTTTGCTCTCCATCCTCACCTATAAATACCCCCCCCCCCCCCCGTTCTCTTCACTTCATACCACACCTCAAAACCATTCTTCTCTTCTCTTTCTTTCTCTCATTTCTTAGTTTTTAAGCTTTTCTTAGTTTCTTTTTTAGTTTTTAGTTTTTCTTAGTTAAATTGTCTTAGTTTTAGAGTTCTTCTCTTTTTGAGAAGAACTAGTTATGTTTTTGTAATTTATAAGCTTTTTGATTCAATAAATAGGAGTGCAAATTCTGTTTGGAGGTTTTCTAACATCAGGAATAACATCGAAGTTCTGTAAGGATTTTATTTTCTTTATAGTTTTTTTTATGTTTTATTCTTACATGTTATATTTAATTTGTCTGTGATTAAATTTAACTGTGCTGGCTATTTGTAAACATGATATAATAATAACGTTATTATTCTTGCGAAATATTACATAGGTAAAAATCTCTAAAATGAATTGATTTTATTTTTATTCAAGATTTTATATTAAGAATGTTAGAGAGAAATATATTATTTTTCATTACAAACTTAAATATGAAAATTAGATTTTAAGGTTTAGTTATCCGGTCTAAGTTAATTAACTTAGGTTTTTAGTAACTTAATTTACTAACTTATATTAATTTAATTTACTAACTTAATTAACTTAGATTTTCATTAACTTAATTAACCTACCTTTTTATTAACTTAATTAACTTAAATTTTAACTTAACTTAATTAACTTAATTTTAATAGCATGAAAAGTAAAGATCTAAGGGAGTTCTGTCTAGGAGACTAGTTCCTGGAAGCCTTTGTGCCACTAGTCTTTCCTGGAAACGTTGCTCTGTCTAGGAGGATGGTTTTTAAGGAGCCTTTGCCCCACCGTTATTTCTTGGGAGCACTCTTGGTTAATACTGATTATGTTATTTTAACTTAGATATTATACTTGAAAAAACAAAAAAAAATTCTGAAACTATCTCCAAAATTTTAAAGTTTTAATTACAATCTAAGGAGTTTGTTGTTTTGTTTGATCTAGGTACAATTGTGTTTTGATGCTTTTAATTATTTGATTTGTACCTAGACATAGATGATCTAAAACTCACAAGCATGTCCCTAGTTTTAAGTACAGAAAAATTTGAAAATCCATAGGACATGACTGAAAAAGTATAGGTAGACAAACTTGTCTTACTTGTAGGTTTGATTGACTCATTTATGAGGGGACATTGAGTTTACTTAAAATGAAATCCCCAAGTTACGTATTGCTAAGATGTTAAACTAAGCGCTCGATGGGAGGCAACCCATCATTTTAGGTAATTTTCTTTTATTTATTTAATTTCTATTATTTATTTTAGTTTAATTACATGTGAATAATTTTAAAATTGTTAAAACTAAAAATATTTGTTGAGATGTTAGAAGTTCACAGCGATCTGTCTGTGTGAACTTTATTGATGAATATGATGGATGCACTTGCATTTCTCCATTACTACTTGCACATTCTCAGGAAATAGGTAATATTTCTTCTTTTTTCTCATTATCTTTAATTTACAGTTGTTACATTGAGGACAATGTAAGTTCTAGGTTAGGGGTGGTGAAAAGTTATCATGCTTAATTAAAAAAAAAGATTTAACAATTTAAAAAAAAATTATGTTCACATTTTCATTTTTATTGTGTTTGGTTTTATTTTATTGTGTGATTTAGTAATTTATGGAATTTAAAAAAAATTTCTCACAAAAATTTATCATTTCTTTAAATCAAATCTAAGTAAATAATTAAGTCTTTTGTACTGTTAGATTAATTTTTGAAAACATGTCATGAAATATTTTGTAATTGTTTTTGATAATTAGTTAGTTTTTGTCATAACTAGTATTTCTTGATAAGATGTAGAAATTATATTAAACCCAAAATCGGTGTTTATGAATTTGTTTTAGTGGAGACTACCTTTGTGAGATATAATTTTAGCCTAATTTCCCTTATTCAGAGTGATATATATATATTTTTCCTACACCAAACATATTTCTTATTTCTTCAAATTTTTAGATGATCTCTATAGGCATTAGCATTAAATGTATGAATTTTTTCTCATCTTAATAGAGTGTCGTATATTTTTATTATTATTTTTTCTTAGATTAAATGATTTGAGTAGAAATTGATAGTATATGCTTTTATCTCATTCATGCATGACTGCTACAAAAAAAAGAGATATATCTCGGGTTACCTAAACCAAATCAAACAAAAAAGCCACAAAATTAACCACTCACCAAAATCCTAAAAATAAAATGTACAATCTATACATGGGTTGACTCTCTAAAAAAAATGATATATATTGAAAAATATCTTCAGAAAAATATAGAGAGAGAATATATAGTATAATCTACATACTATGACCCATATTGCCTACAAAATTGTGAGTAAAGGCTAATTACAAAAGAAAGATATAGGAAATAATTCCCTAAAAAGTCATTGCACTTTCTTCATTTGTAAAAAGCATATATCTTGAAATTTTTTCTTAATGAGTTTGATTTATGCATGAAAATAATTTTTATATATGATATCTTTATAATTTATACATTTGATTCCTTCCATGAGATGAACGTCAAAATAACACTTTGAGCCTTTCTTATTTGTACATATGCGAAAATATTAGTTCATTTCTATACATCAACTCTTTCGCATATAAATTAGTATGAGTGTTCGAACCCATAGGATTCAGTGTTTTGAGAGTATTGACTTATGAGGAATAGAGTCGAAGCGAATTCGGATTCATGACACTGAAATTGGGTGAAATTAAATTGATACATTTTTTATATGAAATATGAAAAATGATTTTCGACTAATTATTATAATAAATCATGATTGTTTAAGAAGATTAAAATAACTTATGCTTGAGATTTTAATTATGATCTTAAAGGAGATTAAAAAGTATGAGACATTTTTGTGTTATGTTGTTTTCTTTTATTCTTAAAAATTAATTTTTGATTTTGTTGTAATTTTAGTTTTTAAGTTGTTGTTTTTATTATTTCTTTTAATTTTTGTATTTAGTTCAATGTTTGTGGGTATCATTACTGAAAAGCCTCACGAGACTCAAACTCGTCCACAAGGGCAACCTAGGGGTTTAAAGGCTTGTTGCATAGGCTAAATGCAATCGTGTCAATCCACGGAAGTGATTTAGGATAGTTTAATTTTTACTTTTTATCGCTTCTCTTGGTAAGGGACTAGCAAGAAGCTGGTTGGGGGTTGTGATGAATGCTCAAAAAGCACTAAAATTATCATGATTTTATGCACATTAATTGATTAAATAAATGAGGAAAAGTCAACAAATATGGAAAAATTGGACAAAATGGGTCAAAAATGTCAAAAAAGAGGAAATCGCGCCGCCCAGCCACCCAGCTAACCGGCCACTGCGCGCAGCGTGCCCAGCAACGCGCGTGCCAGGTTCTCCTTCTGCGCGCGCCTGCGCCCAGCTTGCCCCATCTGCGCGCGCCTGCGTCTAGTCTACGCCCCATCTGCGCGCGCCTGTGCCAGCTGTGCCCAGCTGCTACCCATCTGCGTGCGCCTACGCCCAGTTGCTACCCATTTGCGCGTGCCTGCGCCCAGCTGCGCCCCATCTGTGCACAACCGCCCCACGTCATGCTGACATCATCAATGACATCAGCAATCACCACTCCGCGTTTTCATCATTTTTTCACTTACTTTTTCTCTCCATCCTCACCTATAAATACCCCCCTTCACTTCACTTCATACCACACCTCAAAACCATTCTTCTCTTCTCTTTCTTTCTCTCATTTCTTAGTTTTTAAGCTTTTCTTAGTTTCTTTCTTAGTTTTTTAGTTTTTC
Source organism: Hippophae gyantsensis (assembly GCA_030763125.1). NCBI lineage: Eukaryota > Viridiplantae > Streptophyta > Magnoliopsida > Rosales > Elaeagnaceae > Hippophae > Hippophae gyantsensis. The sequence continues at coordinate 26,718,877 of CM061029.1, read as the reverse complement.
TTAGTTAAATTCTCTTAGTTTTAGAGTTCTTCTCTTTTTGAGAAGAACTAGTTATGTTTTTGTAATTTATTAGCTTTTTGATTCAATAAATGGGAGTGTAAATTCTGTTTGGAGGTTTTCCAGCAACGGGAATAACATCGAAGTTCTGTAAGGATTTTATTTTCTTTACATTTTTTTTTATGTTTTATTCTTACATGTTATATTTAATTTGTCTGTGATTAAATTTAACTGTACTGGCTATTTGTAAACATGATATAATAATAACGTTGTTATGCTTGCGAAATATTACATAGGTAAAAATCTCTCAAATGAATTGATTTTATTTTTATTCAAGATTTTATATTAAGAATGTTAGAGAGAAATATATTATTTTTCATTACAAACTTAAATATGAAAATTAGATTTTAAGGTTTAGTTATCCGGTCTAATTTAGAGTAGTGTTCTTTTATTTGTTGGTACAATCCCCCGGTAGTTAGAGTGAAGCTATATTTCAAAATTTTTTATAAGAATTATTATCTGAAAATGTATTGACAACATGTTTTCAGTAGTGGTTTTAAAACTTGAAAGTTAGTACTCGGATAACTACATTCTTAGGTTTAATTTGGACACCTTGAATAAAGTTTAAACTGTCTAACCCCACCAAAGGTGGCATTTAAATGGTTCATTTTCAATCTCTTAGAAAAAGGAATTAATTTAATTAACCAAATTAGTTATCAACCCCACCCATAGGTGTTAATTGATTTGTTTAGTTAACAAAGAATATCTAACCCCACCAAAGGTGGTATTCATATAAAAAAGAGAGAATCAATAAATATCAATTCATATCTTTAATAACCTAAATAATATGAGCAAGCATAATTAACTTAATTATTATATCCATAAATACTCCACCATTATAAATGATAAAATTTGCATAAATGTTTATTGAATCTATGTTTATTTTTATGTCAATAGATTAAAAACACAAAACCCAAAATATCATGATAGGATGTTTAGGATTTAATTTCGTTTTTAAAAGTTTGAATAATAAATTAAAAACCACATATATTCCTTCCTTAGATCGACCTTGGGAGTATACTTATCATTTTCTACGAAATGATTCGTGCACTTGTGAGAGTTTTATAAATATAAAACCAAAGTATCGGCAGGATCGGCGATGTCGGTTCTGCCCGATCAATAAGTATACTCCCAAGGTCGATCTAAGGAAGGAATATATGTGGTTTTTAATTTATTATTCAAACTTTTAAAAACTAAATTAAATCCTAAACATCCTGTCACGATATTTTGGGGTTTTGTGTTTTTAATCTAATAACATAAAAATAAACACAGATATAGATATAATTTGTTAACTAAACAAATCAATTAACACCTATGGGTGGGGTTGATAATTAATTTGGTTAATTAAATTAATTCATTTTTCTAATAGATTGAAAATGAACCATTTAAATGCCACCTTTGGTGAGGTTAGATAATTTAAACTTTATTCAAGGTGTCCAAATTAAACCTAAGAATTTAATTATCCGAGTACTAACTTTCAAGTTTTAAAACTACTACTGAAAACATGCTGTCAATACATTTTCAGATAATAATTCTTATAAAAACTTTTGAAATAGAGCTTCACTCTAACTACCGGGCGATTGTACCAACAAATAAAAGAGCACTACTCTAAATCAGACCGGATAACTAAACCTTAAAATCTAATTTTTAGATTTAAGTTTGTAATGAAAAATAATATATTTCTCTCTAACATTCTTAATATAAAATCTTGAATAAAAACAAAATCAATTCATTTTAGAGATTTTTACATATTTAATTTTGCAAGCATAACAATGTTATTATTATAACATGTTTACAAATAGCCAGCAAAGTTAAATTTAATCACAGAAAAATTAAATATAACATGTAAGAATAAAGTATAAAAAATAATTGTAAAAAAAATAAAATCCTTACAGTACTTTTTGATGTTATTCTCGTTGCTGGAAAACCTTCAAACGGAATTTGTACTTTCATTTACTGAATCAAAAAGCAAATAAATTACAAAAACATAATTAGTTCTTCTCAAAAAGAGAAGAACTCTAAAACTAAGAAAAAACTAAAAACTAAGAAAAACTAAAAACTAAAAAATGGAGAGAAAGAAAGAGAGAAGAAGATGTGTTTTTAGGTGTTTTAAGGTGTGAAAAGAATGGGGGTATATATAGGTGAGGACTGGAAGAAAAAATGGGTGGAAAAATGATTAAAATGGAGAAAACGTGGAGTAATGAATGATGACGTCATACTACTGACGTCATGTAGTGTGGGGTGCAGCGGTGCGCGCGGATGGGGCAGATGGGTGCAACGGCGCACGCAGACTGGGCAATGTAGCGCGCATGAACCGGGCCTGATGGGTGCGGGCACGCGCTGATTGGGAGATGCGCATACGTTGCTCGGCATCGTTGGGTAGCTACGTGCCTGATTTTCTCTTTTTTGACTTTTTTGACCCTTTTGACTCATTTTGTCCAATTTTTCCATCTTTTTTTTACTTTTCCTCATTTGCTTTATGAATATATTTGTGATGTATTGCCTTCAGTATTTTTTTTAAGTCTTTAAGTTACTTTTTTAAGCGAAAATACTTGAAAAACAATAAAAATACCTGTGATTCTGAAAAGATAGATTTATATAAATATATGATAAAATCATATAAATATATATATTTTTAATCAATTAACGTGCATAAAATCATGTTAATTTTAGTACTTTTTGAGCACTCATCACCTACAAATATAATTCTTATTAGAATAAAAGTCTTGGTAGAGCATTATCTATGCTTCTATCATAGTAGGATGTCGTTTCTAGCCCATGTAGATTCTTCATCCATAGCATCAAACAATACTTTCTATCCTTCCAAAACTATAATTAGATTTGGAGCCTTATAATGAGATGATATGTAGGTATGACATCCTTAGCCATATATAGAAATGACCTTTTTGAATTTATTTTGTTGGGCCTTTTTGGTCCATGTTCACCTTTTATGTGTGTTCCTTCTAGGCATTGTTTGAATCTTCATAGTCTAAGAAAAGTTGAAACATGTTCTGGACTTCTGGGCATCGTATTAATCTCCATGACCCATGAAAAGTTGGAACATGTTCTGGACTTGATGTATCTTTTCTACTCATGTGCTCTTATAGGGGACTAGGGTCGATTTCTAAAGTATTCTCTTAGGATACTCTCACATACCTCTTTTGGAAATATTTTCTAAGGAGGTGTGAACCCTTGAATGATATGTTATGGTTGGACATCTTTTAATAGGTCACAATCATATTTGTTGGTGCGATGCAATTTTATGTTTCACACTTTACTTTCTTGCATGGATATTTTGGATATATATATATATATATATATATATATATATAGTTTAGGTGATCTTTGACTTGTATACCAGTGGTCTTATTTTATTTTCCAGCCTTGTTCTATTTGCTTGAATTTTTCTAAGTTAGGGTGATTTACTAGTTCAGATGTTGTTTTGCTTATCCCCATGTTTACCCCTATTTATTTACTCTTTTACTTGGAGTGCTTGAACTTGTCAAGTGGTTTAAGCATGAGATGTCTCACAACTTATAGAAATATTTATAGCCAGCTTGATGATTTGTTTCCTATTGAATAACAATGTCTTGGACTTTTAGATTCCATGGCATGTAAGCGAATAATATGGACTTGAGCATGTCAATATCCATACATCTTGTTAGGTAGTGGTCTAACTATACAACCTATAAGTGGGCATTGTGGTGCTCCAAGCATCAAAAGATGCTGTAGAGAGTTTTGGTTGAAAAAAAAGGTTCTTGAACTTGTTCTCAAGAAGACACTCTAGAATGTTCTAGATTGTATTGTTTATATGTCGAGGTGGACAAATATTTTGATCCCTTAAAGTTGTCTATATGCTCCAAAGGGTCATTAATACCAGTGCTTATGCCGTGCATCTTGAAATTATAGGAGTGCCGAGTAACCAAGACTTCTAGTATGAACAGGGACATGATCGAGAGAGTAAAGACTTGGGGACAACCTTGATTCAACCTTTGTTGTATACAAGTTGGTCAATAGTTAAATGGATGACCATCGGTACCTCATCTAAGTTATGTTTTTTTACGATGACCATTAGTCTTTGATGCGACATGGTTACCATGGATGGCTTGGATAGAGTGTCCCTCCCTACGGGCCTTGAGATGTTTGCCCAGATCTTAATGGATAGAAGCAGCTCAAGGTGGTACCAACTTTTCCATGATTGAAGGTGATGCTTATAGAGGTTATCTAGTTTTTAGTGCTATTACCTGGCACTTGACAATGTTGCCAAAAACATGATGTGCCAAAATTAGGCGTATAAATTTTGTCTCATTTATGAAATAACTTATAAGTGCACAAATAACATATAAAAATGACAAGTATACTTCCAAGGTCAGTGTAAAGAGGAATCATATAGTTTTTAAATAATTCAAAAAATTATTAAAAATGAAAATATACCTAAAACATTATGTTACAAAGTTTTCGATTTTTAAAAGATCTAAGCTAATGACATAAATATAACATAGATTCAACAAACATTAGGCAAATAAAATTTATACTCATTAGAGAATTTATGGAATATATTAGCAAGTTAATTATGGTTGCTTAATATTGATTAGGTTATTTAAAGATATGAATTAAGATTATTGATTCTCTCTTGTATATAAGAATAGTACCTTTGATCGAGTCTACTATTTTCTATTAATTAAAATCACTTATTGTCTTTAGTCGAGTCTAGTAGTTAATTTTAATTAAATTATAATTCTTTTGTAAACGATTAATAAATCATTTAATTACCGCATTCGGTCGGGTTTAACAATTTAAACTTCATTCAAGGTATCAAAGTTGGATTTAAGGATTTAAATATTTGGAAACTAACTTTTAGATTTTAAAACTATTACAAATAATATGTTGTCAATATATTTCTTAATAGTAATTCTTATAAAAATCTTTGAAATAGAGTTTACACTCTAACTATGCATATAAACCAAATCAAAGATAAAAAATACTTTAAATTAGATCGAGATGATCAAAACTTAAATCTAACTTTCATATTTTAAGTTTATTAAAACAATTTTGACATTACTATATTTTACGTAATAAACTTTGTAGAATTCTAGAATAGAAAATAATACTTAATTTTTTAAAAATGATTATCTATTTAAATATTTTACAAGCATAACAATTTCACTAATATCATATAGTAATTTCAGCATGACATGGTTAATTTAATAATTGATGATAAAATTAAACATAGCATTTAGAACAATACATAAATTAATCCAAAAATATAAGAATACATTTAAATTATACCTCAAGTGTATCCTTAGAAATACAAAGTTTTAGTATCATTTCTCTAATTAAAAAATCTCCAAATAGATTTACCAATTGCTTTTTATTCAATTGAGAGTAATCTATTACATAAAACTATAAATATGTTCAACTCTCAAATGAGAGAAGAACTTTAAACTAAGAAAAGCTAAAAGGCATAGAGAGAAACTAAGAAGGATGAGAGAAATGCTTGAAAGGGATATGGATACAATGAAATGGAGTCCTATTTATAGGTACAAAATAGGAGAAAATGTTGGATTAGAAGAATGGTGCCATGACAAATTTCTTTCCACCCCGCAACATGATACAAGTAGTAATTGGTTGGAATGCAATCCATTACACACATGCTGTGGCACATAAAATTTCTATGCCACAATCCATATCAATTCTATGATGCATGATAGTTAGTCTATTAGTCTCATGTTGTGGCACATATTGCTTCCATGCCACAGTCAACATTGTTCTGATCAACTTTAAACCCATATTTTCTTATATATCCTTTTTGGAATATATGTAATGCTTTACATATGTTATCTTTTAAGCTGTTAAAATTCTAATGGAGTGCTTTCAGATATATTCTTCATCAAGTGTTTGATCAATTTTATCTTTTTGAAGCTAAGATAACTAAAAAACAACAAAACATACCCGCGATTCTAAAAAGATAGATTTTTTTAAAATAGTATGAAAGTTTATAAAATATAGACCGGATTAACCTAGAGAGGGGTGAATAGGTTCTTTTTAATTTTTTATTAATTTATAACTTAATAACCTAAACAAGGTGGCCAGGCATGCAATCGCGTGTAAGAATAAAGTGCGGAAATAAAATAATAACACATGATATTTTTAGGTGGAAACAACCTAGGCCACAATAATGACCTAAGAGGGAAACCACCGGTCCACCGGACCACCTAACTTTCTACTATGAAAATCAAATGTTCAAGTAAAAACTCAGTCTTATGCTACCCTTCCTAGGATACTGCCCTAATGTACTTTACTTATGAGCCTCTACTATGTTTTCACAGTTTCTAAAATTAGTGTGAGTAATTTCCAGACCAATGTTCTAATAAGCTCTCCGCCAATCAGATCGATTACAAATCAACTACAAAAAGATTAGCACAAAAAAAAACAAGTGACCGTGTGTGTTCTAGAACAGATTTAATAATAAATAATCTTAACTAGATTATTTAGAAACATATCTCATTTAAATCAATTCAACTAGAAAATTCTAGATCAAAAATATTAAGCACAAATTCTAAATCAAAAATATTAAGCATAAATTCAATGAAAATTGTTTCTTCAAAAGTCAATAATTAAATCAAATAATCATGATCACACATACAATTATTTGATCTAAAAATTTAATAAAAAAGAAACAAACAAAAAAAAATGAATAAAAACTATCTTGCCAAAGGTGGTGTGTGATTTTAGATTAACATTACTAGCCAAACATTCATTAATAATATATCTATGCATGCATCCATGGTTGTTGCTAATCACCTCTGCTACTTTGTCAATTCTTATATATATATATATATATGCTAATTACCTTTTTTTTCGAGAGTGATAATTACCTTTGCCGCAAGGTGAATATGCCTTTTGTTTGAATAAACATGTTTACTACTTTATTGGCCCTCCATGGACTAATTCCTTGATTTTCTTGGGACTATCAAGAGAAAGCTCATAGGTTTGGATTGACCCGACAAGTTCATCAATATTTAGTGTGTCCACATTCTTGCTTTCCTCTATTGCTGTTACTTTCATCTTGTATTCAGCTGTTAAGGAGCTTAGGAGTTTGCTTACTTGTATTGATTGTGGAATTTTATCACCAAGGTTAGAGCAAGCATTAATGATATCACAAAAGCAAGCATAGAATTGACCAAAAGTTTCGTTGTTGCTCATTTTAATGGAATCAAACTCAGATGTTAGCAATCTCAATTTTGTTTTTTTTTTTACTTGGGAAGTTCCTTCATGAGCAAGAGAAAGTGCATTCCATGCATCTTTAGCAGTCTCACAGTAGGAGAAGCGACGAAACTCATCCATCGACACTGAAGCAAATATTGAGCTTAGACCTTTTTGGTTTGCCCCACTCAGAGTGCGTTCTTCAATGGTCCAGTCTCTTCCTGGATTAATGATTGTTACACCATCTTTTGATACCGAAGGTGGTTCCTAACCATCAAGAATAGCATCCCAAACTTTTTCATCTTGTTTGAGAAAGGCTTGTATACGAGCCTTCCAATAAGGGTAATTAAACCCATCAAAGAGTGGGGGTCTAACAGATGACCCACATTCTTTCATTTGGTCCATAAGTAAGTATGTGTGTCCCTAAGGATCAATCTCACTAAGTGTGTCTAGTGTAGGCTCTGATACCAATTGAAAGTTTATAAAATATAGACCGGATTAACATAGAAGGGGTGAATAGGTTATTTTTAATTTTTTATTAATTTATAACTTAATAACCTAAAACATACGGCCAGGCATGCAATCGTGTGTAAGAATAAAGTGCAAAAATAAAATAATAACACATGATATTTTTAGGTGGAAACAACCTAGGCCACAACAATGACCTAAGAGGAAAACCACCGGCCCACCGAACCACCTAACTTTCCACTATGAAAATCAAATGTTCAAGTACAAACTCGGTCTTATGCTACCCTCCCTAGGATACTATCCTAATTTACTTTACTTACGAGCCCTTGCTCTATTTTCACAGTTTCTAAAATTAGCGTGAGCGGTTTCCAGACCAACGTTCTAATAAGCTCTCCACCAATCAGATCGATTACAAATCAACTACAAAAAGATTAGCACAAAAAAACACACAAGTGCCCGTGTATGTTCTATAACAGATTTAATAATGAATAATCCTAACTAGATGATTTAAAAACATATCTCATTTAAATCAAATCAACTAGCAAATTCTAGATCAAAAATATTAAACACAAATTCTAGATCAAAAATATTAAGCATAAATTCAATGAAAATATTTTCTTCAAAATTCAATAATTAATAAATCAAATAATCATGATCACACATAAAATTATTTGATCTAAAAATTTAATAAAAAAGAAACAAAAACAAATGAATAAAAATTATCTTGTCAAAGGTGGTGTGTGATTTTAGATTAACATTACTAGTCGAACGTTCATTAATAATATATCTATGCGTGCATCCATGGTTGTTGCTAATCACCTCTACTACTTTGTCAATTCTTATAGATATATTTATATATATATATGCTAATTACCTTTTTTTTCAAGAGTGATAATTACCTTTGCCGCAAGGTGAATATGCCTTTGTTTGAATAAACATGTTTACTACTTTACTAACCCTCCATGGACTAATTCCTTTTTTTTCGATAGTTTGTGGCAGTTTTTCTTCAACTGATACAAAGTTCTTTTTCGGTGGCTTTTTATTTTTCTTCAGCACAACAATTAACCCTAACCCTATGTGTATATATATAGATAATGATAACCTACTAGTATTAAGTTTAAAATATTTTGGGCTTCATTATTCAAGGTCCATTTAAATATTTAATTAAAAAATATTTTTAAATCACATCTTAAAAATATTAAGATACATAAAAAAATATTTAAGCACAAAAACTAATATTAGATTTATGAATATGTTCTATTAAATGCATAAATGTAATCCTATGTGTCGTAGTTATCAAGAATATACTTGAAGTATAATTATCTGGAACTCGAGCATTTGTTTGGCTTTTCTTGATAGACTTGATAGGAGACCTAAAAACAAATTTATAGATAAATATTTTGTCCATGAAAATAGCCAGTACTCATAGTCCTTACATAGTAGTAGAGTTAAGAAAATACATATCTATTGAATCATTTAATATGCATAAAATCATGATATGTTAAGTGCTTTTAAGTACTCATCACAACTCCCAACCAGATTCTTCCTAGTCTCTTAGTAAGAAAGGCAAAGAGTTAAAAACAAAAACTAAAATTAAATTAAATTATCCTTAATCATTTCCGTAGATTAACATGTTTTCATTTAGCATATAGTAGAAGCCTTTAAACCCCTAGGTTGCCCTAGTGAATGAGATAAAGTCTCATGAGAATTTTCATATATGATACCCACAAACAACAAATTTAAAATGCAAAAATAAAAAATAAATAACAAAAACAAATAAAAACAACATAAACAAATAATATTTAAAATAAAGTAAAAAAGATAACAAAATAAAAAGAATACCAAAACTTCCCATACTTTTTAATCTCTTTTGAGATTAAAATTAAAATTTATAGCATAATTTATTTTAATATTTTAAACATTCAAGGTTTATTATAATAATTAGTTGAAAATCAATTTCTTATTCAAATAAAATATTTAACAATATTTATTTTCCCAATTTCAATGTGTAGAATCTGAATCCAGTTCGACTCTATCCTCATAAGGCGTACTCTCAATAGCATTGATTCTATTGGTTTAAGCACTCATTTAAAGATATATGTGAATATAATTTATTTAAAAAATGAAGTAATAGGTTCACATATGTATAAATAATAAAAAAACTCAAAGTGGTGCATGAATATTGATTTCATGAAAGGAATAAAAATGAAAGGATCGATTTTATAAGGAAATCATGTACTACTTTCATATATCAATAAAATTCATCAAATAAAAATCACAAGTAATTTTCCTTTAAAGAGATGAGGAAAATACAAATGACTTCTTGGAGAATTATTTTCTATATTTTATTCTTTTACATTTAACCATTTCTCACAACTTTGAAGGATATTGGGTCATAGTATTTAGTTTATACAATTTTTTCTCTTTTCTTAAATTATAATAAAAATACAAAAAATCTATATCTAATTAAAATAACCACACACAAAACAATAAAATAAAAAATAAAATTAATTATCTATTTAAAAGCAATAAAGTAAAATAAAATAATGGGTTACCTGCCATGTAAGACAATATTTTCAATATCCCCTTGTTATTGAGTTTTGCTTTCTTTCTGACCTTGCAGCTATTTCTTGCCTTACTCACAAGTTCTCAATTAGCTGCTCCACCTGTACTTCCACTTTTTAATAGAAGCCTCCACAGATTTCAACTTCTGATTTGTTCTAGATTGGTTATCTCTACCAACTTGAATGAATGCATTCCATTTGTCCCCTAAAGGTGGCTTGTTGGAAGGATTATTAGGTGTTTGTTGGAATTTTTGGTCTGGTTAGTTTAAATTCTGGGAAAATGGAAGGTTGTTTTACCTCTAGAAGAAATTAGGATGATTTATTCACCCTAGATTACATATATTAGCATTGTGTTCTTATCTCAATCTTGGTTGGTACCACTTATACATTGACCTACTCAAGTTTAGCACTAGCTTCTCCTTTGTAGGGATAGACATCAACACCATGCCCCAAATTATTGCACACACCTAAATATTCTTCATTTATTATGTCATATGTTGTGAAAAGCACAACTTGCTTGCACTACACCAAAAACGACTTAAAGTTGGTTCGATAAACCGACTTTAAATACGATGACTTACAAATGTAAATTTGGTTCACACGTTGAACCAACTTTAAAGGTAAAGTCGGTTCAAAGATGAAACGACTTTAAACATAAAGTCGGTTCAATGCAAGAACCGACTTTACATTTTTAATATTTTTGTTTACAAAATTTACTTATTTTCTATTATACTCAAAACCTATATTTGTTCACATAATAGCAAAAAAACATAAAATATGTTTAACAAATAGTTTAAATAATACAAATAATTGAAAAATTAAATATTAATTAATTATTTGAGAATTAAATTTATTACAAAAAAAATAATTTATAGGCAATACATATATATTTAACTTAAATTATAAATAAAATGATGTCGTCTCTTTTGTCATGGATTTTGTGATATTCCCAATTTATTTCAAGGAGAGAAAGCTTGGTTTGCTTAGAATCACCAATGTAGTGACCAGGATACTAGGTAAAAAATAGTTGGTCCATATAACAATTCATTCCCCTAAATACATGAACACGTAAACATCCATCAAACAAGCAATCCAAACTTCAGAGACATAGGAATGAAGAAATTAAAGCATTATAAAAATTACCATGGTGTTGTCCTATGTTATTCAAGATCATCAGATTCTTCTCCTGATGTTATAATTTGTACAAAGTGTTATGTCCATTCTTCTAGTAAATCATCAAAAAATTTCATATCATAGCCCCACCTGTTCCAACCAAAGAACTATATGTAATTAAATTCAAAATAGGAATGTAATATCATGAATTCACAAAAAAAATACTAATATATGTTAAAAGATTAGTAAAAGACATTACCACATTGACACCGAAGGGATATAATAATAACCTTATCCCTTCGAAATCATATTAGCACTGTATTAATATTTTGTCTATAAATATGAAGTTATCTGGAATCAAGCTGGTATTTATAATGCTATTTGAGCTCTAAATATGAAGTCAAGTGTAACTCCGATTTATAGAACAATTGTTTTTTGCCCAACCAACCCAAGTAACAAATCAGAGTTACACTTGACTTCATATTTAGAGCTCATTATAGCATTAAAAATACCAACTTAATTCTAGATAGCTTCATATTTATAGACAAAAAATTAATACAGTGCTAATATGATTTCGAAGGGATAAGGTTATTATTATATCACTCCGGTGTCGATGTGGTAATCTCTTCTACTAATATTTTAACATATATAAGTAATTTTTTATGAATTCATGATATTGCACTGTAATGATGATTCTTGGTGGTTTTCTTGTACTTGCCTAGCCAGTGACTACCATGATGTTGTCATACAATGGAACTAGGAAAGATAGATGAGATGAAGTTTAGGCAAAAAAAAGTCCATATAACAATTCATTCCCCCAAATACATGAGCACATAAACATCCATCAAACAAGCTACCCAAACTTCAAACATAATAATAGAGAAATTAAAGCATTATAAAAGTTAGCATGATGTTGTCATATGCTATTCAAGATCATGAGAATCTTCTCCTGATTCTTCTTGTGATGATATAATTTGAACCATGTGTTCTGCCGATTCCTCTCATAAATCATCAAAACTTTGTGGGTCATAGCCCAACTTATTCCAACCAAAGAACTACATATATTTAAATTCAAAATAAGAATGTAATTTCATGAATTCACAAAAAATAACTCATATATGTTAAAAAGGTATATTGGTAAAAGAGATTACCATATCTTTAATTGGAATTTTGATATTTGTGATGATTTCGCTCATAAAGTTTATGACATAGTAACCACACATGACTCCGTCATTTTGTTGTGAAACCTACAAAAAACAAGTGTACATTATTTTACATATTTGAACATCTTTATTAGTCAATATTAAAATTAATTAAATTATTAATATTTGCTTGTACATACCATAACTTTGTCTCATAACTTTTTTCCACAACTTCCATGCCCTATCAAAGTTTAAAACGGTTAGTTTTTTTATTAAATATTACAAAGAACAATAGAAGAAAAATAGCTAGCTATAACTCTTATATTTCAACAACTGCTTTTGTATCTTTACTCAATTATATGGAAACTGAGTCATAGTACCAAACATGATTTCCATATAGATCAAGGAATACCAACATCTAATGATCTTGGCCTTGTTCAAACTTTAGTGGCCAAGGGATTATTAACTTTTGATTTGTGTTAAGTGTTAATGCTCTATCACATAATTGTTTAGCTCTAATGCTAACATCCTTCTCTTGATACTGATTGACAAATGAATAATCATAAAACATTGCTAAATGTGATGAGTGATTAGCTTGAAGTCGATAAAAACATGCCCTATATAAAAGAAATATATAAAAATAATTAGCTAATATAAATTTAATTATATATGTTCTACATAAATGAAATTTATTTAACGATTGAGTACTCATCTTGTCCACACTTGAATTATACTTAAATCTATCAGTTGATATTCAAATAGTTTCAATATACACTCGATCGATATATAAGTTTGGACAATGTCTACACTAGAAATTTATAAAGGAAGTGGCACAGTCCATCCATCATTTATGTTACATGCCCTCCCAACATTAGTCATCAAAGCACTAAGACTTCTGCTGAAGTTTATAGCATAATCATAACTATACTTTTTTCATGGCATCTTCTTAAATGACTTAGTGCGCGATGATTGCCCACTAGACATAGATTTACCACAAGATACTTGTTTTGTATCTCTTAAATTTTTCATACTTACTAATTATGGTATAATAGACTAAAAAAGAAGTATTATATATCTTAGTAACAATAAAAGAATAATAATATAATAGTAGTAAAAAAAGTGTTATTTTAAGTAAAAAAATAGTACCATGTCAAAATTAATCACAACTTGACTCGATAACCAAGCTACATATTGTCCAACCGCTTCTTAGACTCAGAAGGAATAGGTAGTGGACAATAGGATGACTATATCCCATACAGGATATAGGTTGGGTGCCATAAGATTGCATGGGTGGCATGGGTGGCATGGATGGTGGTATGACTAGCATGAATGGTTACATGCCTAGCCAATATGGCATGCCCTGATTCTAGTATGTTTCCATGCTTTACATGTGTTGTGATTGATATTATTTTAAAGTGATAATCTCACTTAACATTGAGGCCTTAAAGGATCTGAGTTACTTCAATTTTATAGTACTTTTCCTTACTGACCATCTGAGGCTTTTGTTTTAGAATGTTAAAAAACCCCATATAACCATCATATTGGCTTCCTCCTCTAACATGACCAGGATGCTCATGCCCAAATGTATGATATATAGCATCTCTCCCTGACTGTTTGATTATTTCACCCCGACTAATTGTTCTTGAATAGCTCTCTACAAATAATAAAGCAAAAAACATATCATACATTATTACATCAATTAGAAAAAATCATAAGGACTTTGTATCAAGCTAAATTACTAACCAACCTATTTAGTTGTTGTTCTCCTTGTTTAGTCATTGGTCTGGACTTTTTTTGTTTTGGGGGTCTTTGTTTCTATATACAATTCAGAACAAGTAATCATTTTACCCAATTCAACTTCCTACATAAATTAAATAAATTTATTAACCAGGACATCAACTTAAATTTGAGGAAAATAAATATTAAAATATTTATAAATTAACAACTTAATAATACCATCCTATATCTAACTTCAGGATTTGAAGACCTCCTAGTACCATCCTATTTTGAACTTTTCAGCTTTGTCAACCTTAGTCTAATCATTTATATTGATTGGTATACTTGACTTCACTAGTCTACCAATAGAGGATTTCAATTGTTAGCCATTTTTCCCTAATGGATTACCAATAGCATCAAATATAACGGGTACTCTATCATTTGAGTTAAGTAGAGTATCAAGTATATTCGCCCAACCCTTTCTTTTCAAATGCCCCAATGGATCATTTGCACCTACAATCTTTGGTACCCTTGGATCCATGAAATATCTGCAAACAATAATGAAATTAATTGACAATTTTAATTCCAAACATATAAACATGCAAGAGTTAATAGAATAATATAGAACATACATTATGTTTAATTAGGTTGTTGATCGTATATATATATTCCTTCACAATCACTTCGAGTCCACAACGTAGAATCATCGTCATCAACTAGATCACCACATACATTAGGCAATTTGTTTGATAATGACTAATATTAGATAATGTATCAAGCATGTCATCATCTTCTAAAGCATCATAATGGTAGAACTCTTTTTGTGGAGGCGTTAACACAATAGACCATCTTGTGTCAATTTGATTGCTCACGTAAAAAATTTTTTTTTTGCATGAAGTGCTAATGTGAAAGGATCATCAATGTGACTTATCTTGGATAAATTTACAAGGGTAAATCCAAAATCGTCTATTTTATATCCAACATTGATAACATCTTTGACCCAATCACACAAGAATATTGTTTCATGAAAGACCTCATAATCGAGTTCCCAAATTTCTTGAATTATACCATAATATGTTCTATCAGAAAGTACAGGATTACCATCTTTTGAATTGGCAAATTGCATAGTTTGTGCAACCATCTTCACACCACTATTCTGATTTGACATCGAATTTTAGACCATGTGCAAGCCATTCTAAATTTTTTGTTATTTTATGATAGGGTTTGTTGAGTTCAACTCGAATCTATGCATACAAAAACATGAAATGTGTTTAAAACATTGCATAGAAGTACTAATTATTTCCTATATTTTATTGTTTTGAATGATATTGGGTCATAGCATTTAATTTATACTATTCATTTTCTCTCATTTTCTTATTTTTTCCTTTCCTTTTCTTTTTTAAATTATAATAATAAAGTAAATAAAAAAATTAAACTCATTTAAAATAACCACATAAAAAAAATTATCTATTTAAAAGTAATAAAATAAAATAAAATAATTGGTTACCTCACATCCAAAACTATATTTATTATCTTTATAGAGACATTTCTTGGAGGGTTTCATCTTTTTGCATACTTAATATCCCCTCGTTATTGAGTTTTTCTTTCTTTCTAATCTCCTAGCTATTCCTTGCCTTGCTTCTACAAGTTCTTCGTTAGCTGTTCAACTTGTACTTCCACTTTTTAATGGAAGCCTACATATATTTTATGTATTTGATTTATTTGGATTGGTTGTCTCTAATAATTTGAATGAATGCATTCAAGGTTTCCTTTAGAGTTGGCTCATTGAGAGGATTCTTGGGAATTTATTAGGGGAATTTTTAGCCGAGTTGATTTAAATTCTGGTTAAATGGAGGGTTTTTCTACCTCTAGGAGAAATTGGGATAAGTCATTTACCCTGGATTGTAGGTATTATTTTTGGGGTCATACTTGAGTCTTAGTTGGTACCCCCTAATACATTGACCTGATTAGGTCAAGTTCTAGCTTCTCCTTGATTGGAATAGGCATAACACTATGTCCCAAAGTACTACACATACCACATTATTCTTTATTTGTTGTGGCATGTGTCATGAGAAGCACAAATTTCTTGTTCAATTATGGAAGTTGCATTTGAACTTCAGTGGACTCCGGATCCTCCAACAACATTATCAATGATGAGCTAAAGTTGTGTGAATCCATTATAGAAAAATTGGTTCTACAACTATAGAGGAAAACTATGATAGGGGCATTGAATGAGAAAGAGTTTGAACCTATCCTATGCTTCATGGAACGGTTCTCTCTTTATCTGATATAAAGTAACAATCTTAACTTAAAACTCTAATTTTTTTTATGGCAATAGAATTTTCTCATGAATTTTTATAAACATCCTCCCTGGTTAGCAGGGAACCTAAAGGATGTGACATTAGCCATGCCCTGGCCTTTTGTTTAAGGTTTTAGGGGAAACACCGCATTCTAAGTTTATCTCTATTTTATATATTTATTTACGTATTTAAATATTTTACAAGCATTCTGTCATCAAATAATATTTTAAGTTTATTACAAAAATTCTAACATCACTATACTTTATGTAATAAGCTTTGTTGAATTCTTGATTAGAAAATAATACTTAATTTTGTAAAAATGTTTACTTATTTAAATATTTTTTAAGCATAACAACTTTACTAATCTCTTATAGTAATTTTAACCAACTTGCTTAATTTATAATTGATGAAAGAATAAAACATAGCATTCAAAACAACAAATTAATTAATCTTAAAATAGAAGAGTACATTTAAATTATACCTCAAGTATATCATTCTAAATTTAGAATTTCAATATTGTTTCTGTAACTAAAAAACATCCAAAGAGAATTTCCAATTACTATTTATTGAATTGAGGCTAAATTATTGTATAAATATATAATTATGCTCAACTCTTAATTGAAAGAATAATTTTAAACTAAGAAAAGAAAAGCTAAAATGCTAAAGAGAAACAAAGAAGGATGACAAAAATGGATGAAAGGGATATGGAATACAATGAAAATATGGTCCTATTTATAGGTAAAAAAGGAGAAAATGATGGATTAGAAGATTGAAACCATGACATGATACAAGCTATAATTGGTTGAACGCGATCCATTATGCACACGCCGTAGCACACAAAATTTCCACGTTGTAGCTTGCAACAATTATGGGATGCATGATATTCAATCCATTAGCATCGTGCCACGATACACAAAAATTTCATGCCATGGCCCACATTGTTTTGATGAACTTTAAACCCATATTTTGTTGTATATCCTCTTTTGAACATATGTAATGCTTTATATATGTTATCTTTGGAGATTTTAAAGTTGTAATGGAAAGCTTTTAGGTATATTCATCAAATGTTTGATCAATTTTATCTTTTAGAAGCTAAAATACCTAAAAAACAAAAACATACCCGTGATTCCAAAAAGATGGATTTGTTTAAAATGGTAGTAAAACTAATCAAATACAAATCTATTTAATCATTTAATATACATAAATCATTATATATAAAGTGCTTTTAAGCACCCATCAGATTGTCGGGGGGATTCTTCCTAGGAATTCATGGATAGAAGGCTATGTACTTTATGGGCAAGCTCTATTTATATGGCCTTAGTCTAGGTTCCCAATGCGATGGGTCACGTTATTGGTTGGATCCCATATGGGTACAGATTGAATTTTGCACACTTTGGACAATGGAAGATGCCACAAAGAAATTCTTTTTGATAGGTGTTAGTATTCATTTGGGCTCCTCAACTACAAACTAGTTGGACCCACTTTGGGAAAGTAAGAGCAATCAGCCTATAAGTCCCTATGATTCCTATCTGATTGTTGGAACTTGTTCATTATTTATTTCTAATAGAAGGGTTGTTGATATATTTTTCAAGATCCATTAATAAAGGTGACTGAGAGAGTAAGTAATCCTTTTACAAATATTTTATAGATGCCCTGAATGAATGGAAGGGTATATGATCCTTTTTCCATAAATTTGATTGAATGGGATGGGTGAAAGGTCTCTCCAAGCACCCATTTTCCCACACATTTTCATAGATGCATTGAAAAATGTCAAAAATATAGTCGTTAAAATCATCATCAAAAACATTCTAGAACTTATTTTACTTCTCCAAGAATTGGTCTAGATGTGGATGAACTAGCCTTGAATCAATTTCTACGTTTGGCCAATGAACTAGACCAATTTTGACCCTTTCTTACACAACATTATTTTGGTTGATGCCTACTAGCACTAGCAGTGCATGTTGAAGCATGTGATTGACTTTAGGGTCCATTGGCTACCAAATTTTTGTAGGTGGAAGATCATTATATGCTCTTTTTGGTGGCAGTCTTAGATTTTTCAAGTGACACATGGATTTCTTGATCTGATAAGAGGCTAATAAGTTATGCAAAAAATAATACATGGGTCCCTACTCAGGCTAGACCGCCATGCCGATTGGTTAGGATTTTTTATTCGATGGTCGATGAAGCCTCACTTGTTGAAGGTGTTAAAAATAAAATCACAACTTAAGGTGATGATCGAGGTGCATGTTTATCCAGCTCATTTTTCAAGGGACTATATATGAAGATCTTTCCTAGACTCTCATAGGACCAAAGCTTACGAACTTATAAATTTATCCTTTGACTTTGACTTTTGTCTGGAAGCATAGAGATTTAGTCTTATAGAGACCGTGCAGAACTCTAATTTGGATGCCAAGAGACATGTCTTCTCAACTAGTCCAATTGTGAGAATGTGCCCCTATCTGATGTTAAGTTCATGGCCAACCATATTTTTGGATGGAAAGTCGTGTGGTAGTAATAGCTTAGGCTTACCATGTGAAAGAGTATGTAACTTGCTTTACTACGAGGGTAAGAAGATATTAAATCCTAGAGGACTTGTCCCCTTAAGCAACAAAGAAACAAATAGAATAACATAATAAAAAATCTCATGCAATTAATATGAAAGTAAGTAATGCATGAAAAACTGGAAAAACAAAATTCAATCAGAGACTTAATCCTATATGTTTTAGCTTAAAACATCAAGGCCCAGCTTGTACTCACAACATTATGGATCATGCAAACATAATCAAGTAATGAGGTAAACTCATATGGAACTCCGATCTATATGGTAACATCCTTGGGTTGCTTATGGCAACCACTCGTAGTAAACAATTCATTAAGTAATGAAACAATTAAAATTCTAATAGAAATAAAATCATTAATACTACTATCATTTGGGACCTCTATCTGAATTGCATATTCCTATTATCGCTTGCTGCCTCCATAACATCCTGGTTCAAAATGTGAACTCGGCACTCCTTCAAATCCAACACCACCAATGTGGTGATTTGAAACCATAGATCAGTAAAGTGAATAGTGATGTAATATAAACCTTGAGGACCTCCCTTATTCACAAGCCACCAATATTCACCAAAGGAAACAAAGTCCACTACAAATCTCAAATTGTGTACATGCACTACGCTAAAAGAGACTATTAAAGTTGATTAGGTAAACTGACTTTAAATTGAGAGACTTTAAAATTAAAGTCGGTTCACGCCTTTAAAATTAAAGTCAGTTCACGCCGTGAAGCGACTTTAAATTATGTAAAAACATTTTACACATGTTACTTGTTTTCTACTATCCTTAGAACTTATATTCGATCATATAATAACATAAAAAACCAAAATCTATTTAAAAGAGTTTAAATACTACAAATAATTGAAAAATTAAATATTAATTAATTACTTGAGAATTAAATTTATTACAAAAAAATAATTCTCATACAATACATATATATAACTTAAATTACACTATTACTATATCTACAAGCAAATTACAATAAACTTTCGACTTCAAAAACGTAGTCCTACTTAATTCTACACTTTACTATCCAAGATTTGTCAATTTTCTATTAATGATATTAAATATATTAAATATGTATCCAACCAATATATTTCAGATATTATTAAATATGAATTCCCTAATTATTAAAATATCTATCAAAATATCATATAAAAATAAATACATAAAAACCAAACATAACAAATATATAATATTAACAATATACAATATATAATAATTTATATATATAAATGCATGCAATTAATAAGAATACATATTTTATACGTATATATAATAATATATATTAATATAAACCCATTATACATTATATACATGCATATATATACATATTTCATGTACATGTAAATAATTTTCAAAAATTATTTGTTTAAAATAAATTAATATATATCAAACACCTAAATACATAAAATTATTAAAATGAATAAATGAATAAAAATACCTTCTTCTCTTCTAGGCATGAATAAAAATACAAAATCTACATAACACAAAATTTTATACATATAAATAATAACACATAATATACAAAAAATAAATAAATATGAATGATAAGTGTAAAATAATTCATAGAAATACTTACAAGAGTAAATGAAGTGACAAAATAAAGGAAATTAAGAAAAAAAATGATGTTTTGTAAGTGAGAAAATTGATATAAAAAATTTGAGTATTATGCTAAAAAGAATAGGGGATCTAGAAGAGAAATTGGAGAGGAAGAAAAACCTACTAAACGGTGCCGGAATTGGTGGTCGAAGGTGGTCAAAAAATGAGAAAGAGTGGAGGAAGGAGGTCATTGTTTTAGGATTACAGTAGCTGGAAAATACGTTATATTGGAAAATGGGGGAGTGAGAAGAGAAAAGGAAAATAAAAATGTGTAGCGTTGGTTGACTGCTAGGACTGATGCTACACGTAGGACGTAACATCGGTTCTATGTGTCAACTGATGCTACTATTTTATTTTTCTTTAATTTTTTAAGTTGGTTGACACATAGAACAGACACTACATATAGGATTTTAAGTCGTTTCTACGTGTCAACCGATGCTACACATGGCTTAAGTTGGTTGACACGTAGAACTGACTTAAAATCTTACGTGTAGCATCGGTTGACATATAGAACCGACTTTAAATCCCTACTCATATAGAACCGACTTTAAATAATTCATTTTAAAATTATACCTTAAAAGAATCCTTATAGAATTTTGATGCTAATTCTATTGTTGGAAAACCTCCAAACCGATTTGCATTTCTGTTTATTGAATCAAAAACTAGAAAAACTTTATAAAAGCATAACTAGTTCTTCTCAAAAATAGAAGAACTTTAAAACTCAAAAAAATTAAAAAAAACTAAAAAAACTAAGAAAACTTTTTAGAGAGAAAAAGAGCTAAGAAAATTGTGTTTTTTACAATGCGGGAGAGAGTCCTTTTATAGGGAGAAAAAGGCTAAAAAGGTGAAAAAAATAAGAATAAAAAATGGCCTTAGATGCATAATGGACAGGCTAGCATGCATGTGGGGTGTAGACGCGCACAACTAAGCGGGATTCACGGCCGAAAATGTGCGGATATGAGTAGGATTCACGGAGTGGATGGATGTTGATGTAGGTGCTAATACACGCAGAAATTCGGCATGATGTGTGCCCGGTTGCTCGTGGAATTGTGGTGTGAATTGGCGCAGTGAGTAGGTTTAAATGACTCCAACAATATTAAAAGTAATCCAATTAGATGACGTTCCATAGTGAGTAAGTTTAAATGACTATAGTTTAATTTGAACAGTATCCAATTGGACGATGTTTAAAACAAAAATTGTGAAAAACGTTTTTTAATAGTGAAAATATATGAAGTGAATATAAATAGTTATTATTTTTGTGACTGTAAGTTTTAAGAGAGTTATTTTCAAAACGAAATAATGTGACAAATATTTTTTAATAATAAAAATATATGAGGTGTACATAAAGAATTGTTATTTTTGTTGTTGAAGTTTTAATAGTGATATTTTTATTGTTTTTTATATTTACTTTGATATTAAATGGTGTAAAAAAAAACCTCAAATGATAGGCGAAATTTGTCAATTTAGGTTAACTGGGGATATTTTGAATTTTCAAATATGGTCGCCCTTTGACAATTTTTTCACGTCAAATGTCACTTAATTATGTAAATGGTCAATTAAAAATATATTTTGTGGGTTTCTAAAAGGCTAAAACAACAAAAATCCAAGGGTTGAAAAGTAACCAGCATGTTCCTTTTTCACTCTTTCATCTTTCAGACATTTTAAGCACAATATTGCAAAAAAACACATAACAAAAACAAAATAAAATTACAAGATAATATAATAAAAAACAAATGATGGATGTGATCGCCTATTTTCTAAAATTAAGAAGTATTTTTTTTTTTTAGATTTTGTAAACTTCAGGGGCATGCAGTAAATTTCCCAATTAAACCTCACCTTCCTGTTCCTCAAATCTTATGTCTTCTATGAGGGAAAGAATACTATGATTGGTGGCAACTCAAATTTCTGACTGTTTGAAAGGACATAATCATCAAACAGTGGAACTTCCCTCAATGTATAGGGTCATAAACAAAATTCTGAGAATATAAAATTTGGAAGTATGAATAGGCATGATTGAAAGGGCATTGCCCTAATACTTTTAAGACAATACAACAAACTAACGAAGCATGATATTTTAGTAGAATAATTGTGTGAACCGAATAATACATCTATCTACATTCCCAACCTTTAAGCTGCACGTATCGTATGGAATATAGTGATAAAGAACAAGCACATAATCTAAAGAGGTAGTAAGTTTTTTTTTTTCCTACCAACCCTTCCATTAGTTTTCTATATGTCCTGTTAGCACACAAGTCCATTATTAGTTTATCTTTAACAATTTCCTGCCACGGATAAAAAACGGCATGATTTGGGTGCCTTGTTGCAGTTGTTTTTGAGGATCTTAGGTGTCAAGCACATTGCTTGGTGCGAAAGTCTGGTGCAGTTAGCAAACCATTGATGAGACGCCTGAACCTTTCAGCACCATGACCTGGTTTGAGTTTGGTAGTGTTGGTTATGATGTAATCTGGGATAGTACCATTTACAGCTCCTTGATCAATAAACCATTCGCCTGATGAAAATCCATTGGCACTTCGGCCTAAAAGCTCCAAATCAATCTTGTCGAGTACAGGCTCATTCCTACTAAATTTCCTTGCAAAAGGGGTGTTGCTATCTACCATTCTCTGGTAATCATCCACGGTGAGAAAATGTGGGTGTTGCTTCGGAGGGTTATCCCATGATATAAAGTGGAGATCATGGTTTACAGTAGTGTTTCGAAACTCTTCTGCATTGCAAATGACAGTGTGGAAATATCCTTCTGGTGAAGAGAGAAAGTTGGCATAATACATCAGAACTATTCTTGGAAGGTTGTCCCAACCCCATAAACAAAACTCTACAAAGGGGCGAGAGAGCATCATCCAAGCAGAACCTGAAGATATTATTGAGACAAATCCCGAGTTAGTACTTGCATGTGCAGGACGCTTAATTTTGCAATTTTGATGCTCAACAAGTAATGGTTCAACACTGCAGAATGAACAGAATTTTCTTTTTTTTTTTGGGCCGAATTGCAGATTGAATATATAGTGACCCATATCATTGCTGACTAGAAACAGATTTCAGAAATTTTAGACAGAATTGGTTTTCAAGTGGTTACAGTTTCCAGTAAGGAACTTCCATTTAGAGATATTGTAAACAGCTTGTGACCGAAAAATCCATACCAGCGATGCAGATAAGAGAGGAAAAGAAGCATAAACACGAAATCAAACTCAAAGTCAAAGACATGAGTAATATAAACTTTTTACCTGTAAATAGCTTATATGCTGTTGGCACACTCCTTTTCTCCGACACCCAAAACACATCTGATTTTTGCAGGCTGTACATTCCGGGATCAATTATAAGGGGTTTTGCTCTCTGATACCTGTGTAGTTCAGAAAATTCACATTAGTTTAAGAAGGCCCTGTTAGTATTGGAAAATATATATGTGCAGTTCCTGAATGAATACAAGAAAACTAATAATCACTAACAGAAGGAAAAAAGATGAACCACATACTCCTTCCAGCCAATATCACTGGTATGCTCAATAAAATTGAGGCCTCTTGGAATAGATGAAAATGTATATAGTAGATCTGCAGAAAAATAGAACAAAGGCAGAATTTAATACATAAATGAAAGAGGTGATGAAACAGAAGTAGAATACCAAAACCCCTCTAATCCCACCTTCCTTTCCTTTCTGGGAAAGTAGTAGAGCATATTCAAGAAGAGTAACAAAAAAAAAAATAGTCAAGTAAGCCTCACTGCTGTCAGAAAAATGTGCAAGGATGGAAAGAATTAAATTGTTGAAATTGGCAACTGGATTTGAACTCGTAAAATCAAATAGGAAACCAAGACATCCAACTCATTAATTCATATGTTCACGAACTCTTTTAACAAACCGTACTAAATTTTTGGATACGTGTTCAAGTCTCAAACACTCGTTTTTCTCAATTTTCTGTAAATTTTACTAAATTGGATTGTTTGAGAACCTACACAAATGTCCAAGTCTTGTAGCTTGAATACGTATATTGCACGAAAAATAAAAATTGTCCCAAGTAACATAGTTTAATTCATCAAAACAAGAAAAATCAGCGAACAGATTAAGTTCCATTAAATAAAACTAATAGAAATAGTTAACTGCTTTGGCCATGAATCCCATCTACAACCATAAAAACAATAACCGCATACGATCAAGATGGACAATTCAGTCCTCACTCCCATAGAAAAGATCGAGAATAAACAAAATCAATAGTTTCACAGATCCAAGGCACATTCATAACAGTCCATAAAGAAGAAGGAATCAAAAATAACATATTGCTGAGAAAAAAAGCTTGTACCATCTTGGGTAACCAAAGGATAGTCTGAAGCACTCAGATTGATAAACCAATCCCACTCTCCACCCTCCTTCAACAAAATGGCCGCAGCGTGAAGGGTGTTGGTAACCATTGTTGGTCCCCTGTAAGTTACCAAATTGGCCCTAACAATCATCCTAACATTACCGAGCCTATTAAAAAGCGGTTCATTTTTCACAAAGTTAGCCAAGTCCAATCTCTCATCAGCAGAAGCCTCCAAATCCAAATGCACAACATACTGATTCCTAGGATGATACAGAGCTTTCAACGTTCTCTTCAAGCTCTCCCCATCCCCTATTGAACCCGAGATCAAGTAAGCTAATCTAGGTACTGGGTCATTGGAAGTAGCAGAAATTCGTAACTTTGATTCCACGAACTTTGGGACATCGTTCTTCACATGGGTTTTGTAGAATTGCAAAGAAGGTGAGCTGGATGAAGTGAAAACACTGACAAAGACAAGAACTGTGGAGAAAAACAATGAGAGCACCAATGGCAGAAACCAATTCTTCTTCTTCTGTGGCTTATTGGTTTCCATAACCCAGTTGCAAACAAATGAAAGCAAGTAGGAAAAAATACGAAGCTAATAGAAAAGATGGGGAGATATTTTCTTGGGCACGATGAAGAGAAAAACAGGCTCGGGTTGGTCCTCCAAAAGGTACGGTGTTACGATTTTTGGTGGGTGTGGAGCGAGATGATTCGTTTTGTGTTTTTAAGAGTGTTGATTGTGGACGCCAGTGATAGGTTAAGGTCACGGAATGAATGAACCAACTTTTGTTATTATTTACTGTATATTTCCTAATAATGATACTGTCTTTTTTTATTTATATATGTATTGGTTTTTTTAAAAAATTATATTAATTTTAATATTTATTAATTTAAAATATTATATTATTATATATTTTAATAATAATTAATAATGAGAGAGAGTGTGATTGTGCGATACTGTGAAAATGTAATGATAAATTGTTAATATTGAAAGCTTTGCTGGTGACTTTAAGATAAAGTGGGTTTTGGGTCCACTTCGGTTGTAGGTGCTTGTATTGTGCTTCTCTCACTCTGTGGCCGAAGAGGCAAATATAGTCCTCGTAGACAGAATTTCAACCAACTCTTAATATCACAGATTTTTTCAATGGTTGTTTAAATATCACCCAGCTTTTAGAAGTCATATTTTGTATATTTTAAATCCTTAAAGCTTCGCTTAATATCTTGTAAACGAATTTCAAATAACTGAATTAATGTGTATCGTATGCAAAATATTAAAATCCTTTTGTATACTTAAATGTGCTTGTTGTTTAAAAAATAAACATTCAAACAACACAGTAACGGACATTAATCAAATTAAAAATATTCTCATGTTGTAATCCAATTTATTATTTAATTAATTTTAGATATTCTTTTTATAAAAAATATTTGCATGTTTAGAGTAAAATAAACATAAATATTATGTAAAAGACAGAGTCATAAAATGGAAAGAAAAATAATTTCACTTTTATTTAATTTTATATTTTTATTTTAATTATCACCTATTGCTCTATTTAATTGAAAATTTTCTTCATTTATAAAACATTAAAGATATGAAAGATGCAATGTACAACTTTTAAGAGTTACTTCATATTACATCAATTTTGAGATTATATAGGTAATGATATTACTTCAATAACTTGTCATAATAAAAATATTGATATTGATTTTTATCAATATCAAGATAGGATTATCCTTAGAGAATATGTGAGATTAAACAAACTGTTATGACCTACAATTATTAGGAGTGATCGTTGTCTTCCAATACTTAAGTCGGTAACAAAACGATGTAATTTAGAAGAGTTTATTATCTCTTTATATGATTATGAGGAAATGTCATTTTTGGTTGTGATTTTATATCATGTGAGAGAATATTTCTTTCAAGTTGTATACATATTTGATATATAGGTAAAATAGTTAATTTGATGGTTATTCTTTATCAAAATATGATTGACTTGTTGTAATATTGTAAGTATCTATCATTAATTATATCTTTAGGATAATCAAGAGAAAATTACTTAACATTTATATCTTTATTAAAATTATCTTGTGGTCTTGCTTATCTGATGATTAATGCTTATGGGACTTGTCCTATGAAGCTCTTTGTTAATTGAGACCGTTATTTGCTTGCCATATAATATGTATTAAATTACATCCAACATTTTGATTGTAATTTATGTCAATACTCAATTTCACGATCCTTTTTCAATCACACTTGCGACATTGGACTCACTCTTGTGTACCTTTTTACCTTTCCTAGCAAGTGACTTCATGCCATGCCTAGCAACTCAAAACATGTGTGGCAGTTGATGCACAAAAACTTGGTAATGAAATTTTATGTTTATAAAAAGCTCACAAGTACACAAATCATTTATAGTAAGCGAAAAGTATACTATCAAGATCGTCTCTTAAGAAATTATAGTAGTTTTAAAAAGTTAATTTATTTTCTAATATAGTTATTAAAAAAACAAATCATAAACATTCTAATAAATTGTCGGATGGTTTGTAGAACTGTAAATTTCAAATTTAATTATTCAAAAGAAAGTAAATAAATTAAAGTGATAAATTAAACTAAAGTAGGACTATAGATTTACTAATTCATTTTCTTTTTAAATAAAACTCCCTATATTCATGGTGAATTTTTAAAGATAATCAATTAATCAATTTTTCCTTATCCGAAGTTGAAATTAATTAATTGGTAAACTAAAGAAATATATATATATATATATATACTAAAAATTTCAATTAGTTGATAATTTTTCTTGATTAGGCTTGAGATTAAAAATTAATAAACCTAAATTATATATATTCTTTAATTATAAATCAAAATTTGATACATCTTTAATTTATAATTAAAGTTGCTTTTCAAATATATAAATTAATACAAATCAATGAAATTAAAATAGATTCTTCTTCATTATGCACAATTAAGCATTAGATAGATAATATATCTAATGCTTAATTCTAAAATATTTTTTTAATCATAAATCAAGACTTAACTCTATGATTAAATAACTGAAGAATATAAACAAGAAATAAATCATAGCTTTAAATATTTAAATCAAAAAAATTTCCTTCCAATCATTGAAAGCAAAAAACTAAAATCTCATATACAGATTTAACGAATGATAGTTAAATTAACAAATCAATTCAACTATGAAAAACATTGGATTTCAAAAAGAATTAAATAACACAATAATTAAAAATACCTCTTTTTTATAAAACGATTCCAAATCTCCAAACAAGTTGTCACTGACTTCTCCAAATTCTCGAATCTTCTTCACAAATAGGAAGAGCTCTTCTTGTGTCAATATATAGTGGAATGACTTACCTAATTCTATACTAAAAAAATTATAGAATAGTTGCCGAAGGGAAAAAAAATAATCTATGACTTAATTCTCTAACTAAAGTTTATTTTACTATTTATAGTTGAGGTTGGCCAAAAATGGCTTTGAGATAGAAAATATTTGCACACACGAAACTTCCACAGTCATAGCCTAAGTTACATAATGGTTCATCTCGTGTTTAGCGCAAGTAGGTTGCACTGTGGCCCAACAATTCTTCACCGTTGCATAAAAAAACTACGTGAATATTGATTTTAAATAGCAAGGAGTATGTCGTGGCCCATTGCATTCCATATCCTAGCCCACAATGCTTAACTTTACTTCTTATTTTCATCCCCTTACCAACTAGCTGGATTTACATGTAAGCCTTAATGTATTGTTCTTTTAATATTTTAGGGTGCAAATCATTACTTTACGTATGATTCTTCATGTGATAATCAGTTTATCAATTTGAAGATGAAAATATCTAAAATACATGAGAATATACTACTGATTTTGAACCTACAGATTTACTTAACAATGATAAAATTATGCATACTTGAATCTATATATTAACTTTAAGTGAAAATAAACCACGAAATATTAGTGTTTTTAAGCATTTATTGTAACCCCTAACCAGCTTCTTACTAGCTTCTAGCAAGCAAAGTGATAAAAAACTAAAACAAAAAAAATAAACTAAATTAAACTAACCTAAATAATTTTCTTAAATTGATATAGTTGCATTTAGTGTATGCAATAAGCCTTTAAACCTTTAGGTTGTCCTATTGGATGAGTTGAAGTTTCGCAAGGGCTTCAATGATGATACCCACAAACATCCTAAAATACAAACAATAAAAAATAACAGAATAAAAAATAAAAGAAAAGTAAAAATAAAAAAAATTAAAACTAAAAATCAACAAAATTTCTCATACTTTAGTTTCTTTTTAGTTCATAATTAAAATATCAAGCATAAGTTAATTCAACATCCTAAAGGATCACAGTTTTTTGTTCAAACATAACATATTAACTTTGACTCACCCGATCCTAGTGTTAGGAATCTGAATTCTCTTTTATTCTAATCTTCACAAGACATACTCTCAATTTCACATTGATCTAATGGGTTCAAGAACTCAATAAAAATATATGTGAATAGAAGTTATGTAAAGAAATAAACTAATAGTTTCGCATATGATTAAACAAGAAAGACTTAAAAAGTGCATAACATTGATCTCATGAAAGGAATCAAATAATGAGATTTATAAAGAAATCACATTGCCATTCTCATGCATCAATTAAAATTATTAAGTAAATATTTCAAGTATGTGGCGTAATATGAATGAAAATACATTGACTTTTAAGGGAATTTATTTCCTTTTTTTTTGTAATAGCCATTAAATTATTTGAAGAACTTAAGGATCATAATATTTTGTTATACTATTTATTTTTCTCTTTTCTCTTTTTATTTTTTGAGAGTGAACGTATGATTTGAAATGATCACACACTTTTCATTTCTACTCAAATCATTTAATCTAACCAATTAAAATAAGTATATGATTCTTCATTAGATGTTTAAAATCCTCACATTCAATGGAAAATCTATAGAGACTGTCTAACAATTTAAAATAGTAAGAAAAATGTTTAAAAGAGTAGAAAAAATATTATCACTCAAAATATTCTCACGAGTTAGTCTCTACTATTTGATTCATAAACATCAATTTTGGATTTATTTTGATCTCAACATCTAAGCATGAAACACAAATAATGAATAAAAAAATTATCACAATATTCCATGACATGCAAGATATAAATCAAATAGTGCAAAGACTCAATCATTTATTTTAAATCAGCTAAAGGCATGATAATTTTACAAAAATTTTAAAAATGTACCTAAATATCCATAAACAAGTAAATAAACTAAATATAAAGCAAACACAAGTAACCACATGTTTTATAATTTTTTTAAAATTCCTAAATTCATATGTAACTTTTTTTCCAACCTCTAACCTAGAATATACATTGTATTCAATATATTAAATGTAGATTAAAGATATATAAGAAAAAGTTACCCATTTGTCTAAGATCAATGTGATCAAGTATAGTGATATGATGCATCAATCGTTGACGAATGCTTGAAAAGCACTAATATTACGTTATTTATGTTCACTTAAATGTTGTAAACATATTTAAATTTGCATAACTTTATCATTATTTAAGCAAATCTATGTATTTGAAATCATAGATATTTTCTATTTTGTTTCGGGTATTTTTGACTTCAAATTGATTCAAATGATAAACACTTGAAGAATGATGCCCAAAGTACTCATTTTCAACTTAAAAGATTAAAAGAAAAAAAACATGTAAGGCTTTCATGTAAATTAACTAGTTTGCAAGGGGTGAAATAATAACTGGAAGAAAGATTAAAATATAAAGAGAATAAATTAAGCTCTAGTGTGGTTGGTTTCAAATGTGTGTTTAGGTTTGTATTTAAAGAATATTTTAAAACACATAAGGTTAAAATGGAATTACTATGTTGTTCATAAAATTAGTTAAAATACTTTTAAGAAATAAGGACAATGCTACAAAAAACCAATCCAATTCATATTGGAAGTATGTTTTAAAATCAGATAACTGGCTGCTCGATCGATCCACTTGATTGCTCGATCAATCGAGTACATTGGTGGATTGATTGAACATCCACTCGATCTATCAAGAATGCGTTTAACTAATATTTAAAAACAAGTGGATCAATCGAGTACATCCCTTGATTAATTTAGTCATCTATTAGAATCAGATTAATTAGGTTTATTACTTGATAGATCCAGTATACACTCAATCAGTCGAGTGGCTCAAATTCATATTTTTCCTATTGTGTCTAATATGCAATCTAACGTGCACGATAATAAAAATACACCTGATATTGAGGCGTGATAGTTTCTATCGATTGAAATATTTTTCTAAGGCACACCTAAAAACTAAAATTATAATTAAACGTTCATGGAATATCATCAATACTAACACAAACCTAACACTATCAAGTACAAGTGATAAACATGCAATGACTTAGTATAACAATGATGCACATAAACATATAGGAAGACATATGAAACAAAAGATTGTAAATAATTCAAGCAATAAGTCATGCTAATAGTCCTATTTATACACGGTTCATACAAAGTGATGTAAATAAGAAGAAAGCATCACAAGAGCATAATAGCCTAATATAAACTCATAAATCAAACAAATAACAATAATTCAAAAAAATCATAATACTCTCCTTGACAATATGCTTTTTACGCACAATATCCCTCTAAAAGTAGGCATTTGAGGTAATATACATGTTATGCATTCTATACTCTCAAAAGTCTCCAAAGACAAAACATCTACACATAGTAGAAAACAAGCGAAATAGAAAGAGGAAAGCAAATAGAGAAAGTTCAAAGAATAAGAGTGTCCTTAGTTAAACAATACACTAAAATTAAATATTCATAGGGCCATCAATCCATGGTGCATCTAAGTAGGAGTATGACTAAAAAAATGATTTCATACTCAGTATGTGTTTTGTAAAACATGTTTACTCTATATGTAATAAAGGAACATGTTGAAAACGAAAGTTTATGGAGATAAAAAACCTCATAGAAAAACAATAGCCCACACCATTAGCGACATATGGCACAAACATTCAAGATGTGTGTATATGTAGATAGAGCTCTAGCATTGAACATGTGGGCTATTAAGCCTAAATTGGGGTGACCCACTTTGATACCAATTAAAGATTATCATACATAGGAATAAATACATGAAGACCAATTGTTCTTCAACTCAAATGCATAATCAGGACCTAGATGATGGGTGGAAATGCCAACCCATGGAATCTTTTCACTAGCTCTATATCAATTAGGCCAAGCATTCCTTACAATGTTAATTAAGCAATTAAAACAACAAGCTTAATTCATCACACAATAAAAAGACCTAATAGATGCAACATTAACAATCTACAAAATGTACACTAGTGACGGTATACCTCACATGCTCCTATTTATCCTAACAACATACATACATGGAAAATGATACTCAACTTGTGATACAAGCATACATATAGAAAATATAAAAGGATTTCTAATCACTTTAGAAACTTGTATCATATTCGGTGAATGATGATTGTACATTCACAACATGAAATCAAACATTCATAGCAAACTATAATAAAGAGTCTGAGACCTGATACACATCTAGGTTAAGAAGATATAAACTCCTTAGAGACTCATATCAAACATGTATACAGATAAAAGGTTGATTCTACCAACACATAATCTAAACATGCATGTCTACTAAGAAGGATTTTAAGACCCAATACACAATTAGATTAGAGAGATATTGACTTCCTAATGACTTAACCCAACCTCACAAATAATGGAGACTAAAATAGTTGAGAAATAATCACAGTTGAAATATAAATAAATAGAGATATGAAGTATAATAAAGTATCAGATATAAAATTAGTAAATAGAAAGTAGGTGATAAATATTAAAATCTTTCCAATTGGATTTTAACCTTAGTATTTAGAGACATACACCATGTAAACTCTGATTGTACTAGCCCCACATTCGAGCATGCATAACTTTGTATATAATGTGATAAACCCTCATAGAAACCCTATCTCTATGGTAATATCCTTGAGTTTCTTAAGGCAACCACTCAGCAACAAATAATCCACTAAACAATAAATCAGCAACAACTCTAAGTGAAATAAATCTACTATTACCTCTATCCACTAAGACCTTCATCCTAGCTACCTATTGCTACTCTTGTTTGTTGCCTATGCAACAACTTGGTTTTACACATGAGCCTGACTCACCTCCAAAACCAACACCACCCAATATGGTGTGATAATAAACCCTGGATCAGTAACCAGAAGTGTAACTATTCCCAATCTTACGAACCATCCTTAATATCAATCAACCTATCTCTTATTGCACGTAATAAGAGATATGAGAAACATAAAGAATTTAACTTAGCTTACTCTCACAATGAGGTTCTCAAAAATAAACATGCATGCAAGAAACTCACAGCCGATGCATAGTTCATATACAACCAAGTTGCAAAAAGTATCTCAAGTACTCAACACTCATAAGCATAGTTTTACTTACATAATCATGAATCAATAATACTGAACAACTAGAGGTATTAGTGAACCAAAAATAGAAAAAATGAGATGTCAATTTGACATAGCTTTGTCGCATTTTCTATATGCCAAATAAGAATAAATGAGGGTATTTATATAACTCAAATTTTCTACCTTGCTAGCCATCTCGCTAACCACCTTTCCAACCACATCATAAAGGGTGATGAAAAGTTTGGTGGTGAACTTGGTAGCAAGTTGCTAAATATTCATATTTTTCATTCAAAAAATTATGAAGTAATTTCCATAATTACCTATGCCAGAAATGAAACAAAAATGTAAGTGATAATGTCAGCTCACTCATATGCTTACTCATTAAAAACCAACACTCCACTTTTCATGCACACTATAAG